>OY735212.1:57560537-57583037 GCA_963457665.1 Thysanoteuthis rhombus | reverse complement strand
ATATATATATATATATACATACATATGTATATATATATACATATATATATATATACATATATATATATAAATATGTATATATATATACATATATATATATATATATTTATATATATATATATATATATATATTTATATATATATATATATATATATATATATATATATATATATATATATATATATGTATACACACACATACTATTGTCACTTTTTTTTTTATGCAGATGTCTATAACACTGCCATGCTATTTCAAATCAATATATAAAAGGAGAGACACTACTGTGTCTGCAATTTGATAGAGTGACGTAGACCTTAGTAGACTAAAGATGACTTACAAATAAGCCACCGCTTAGAAATAGAGAAATAGAGAGTGTGTGCGGATTTCAAGCCCGGAATATGTCAGTCAGGCAGGTGGGTGAGGGGGCAGATATCAAGCGGCTGAAGTTCTTCAACGTGGCTTAATTAAGGAAAAACAAAAACAAAAAATATCACCGGAAATCATAGATCACTTTGACAAGCAAATTATGGATGGATTGAAAAAGCACACAATGGGCTACAATCACAAAATATCTATTAATTTAATATTTAATTTCATTAATTTTATATTGAATATTTATTATCATATTCACTTGAGCATAATATGACTTTGATTATAATGCGACTCCTACTTTCTCCAGCTAAAAACCAGTAATATCATCTTATCATTGCATGTACCAAAAACACATAAAACAAAAGCTAAAACACAAACATTAAAACTGGTATGGTTCCTGCTCTTTCTCAGTACTTTTCATTTTTGAAGATTCAAATTCTATATATTTGTTGGTTTGACGAGTTCTGCGCAAGTGATTTTAATAATTCACAGCAAGGAATAGGAAGTATTTAATTTCTGTCCTTTTTTGATCTCTGAGCTGATAAGCAATTTCAAATTCTCATAAATATAGTTATCTATATAATGGAAAGAGCACATCACATATACACAGTTATATCTTGAGGAAAATTGACGCAATGAAATATTTGAATATGTGCAAATTTTGTATAAATCTATGCAGGCAAAGACAGTTAAATAGGTATATGTTGAACCATAAAAACAATTGCAGACACTCGTATGCTTGCATATTTTATATATATATATATATATATATATATATATATATATATATATATATATGAGTATCATATTCACCCACACACTTACCCATTTATGTGTGTGTATGTACGTAAAAGATATGTCTTTAGGCAATTTCATGTCATGAAGTATAAAAATTGGTGTGAGAAACATAATTTCCGTAATCAATGATTGATTACAAAATAAGTTTTATTGTTGATTTTGTTAATACTTTGATTTTTATTCAATCGTCCTCAGAACATTCTGAATATAAATGACTTTCATCATTTATGTATCTATTTATCTATCAGATCACCGTAGCCCCACAAATTGCCTGACTAACCAACCAACCAACCAACCAAGTGGACTACAGACTTTTCTCTTTTTACTCTTGTGTGTGTATGTGTGTCTCTCTCTCTCTCTCTCTCTTTCAATACTTCAGCTTCCTTCAAGACAAAATTTATTGATTTCTTAAAAGATTTTTCACTAATTCAAGTAATAGTCAGTAGCATATGATGCTTTGCATGTTTGGTGTGCCGTGTACTATGAGTGTTTTAATTTCTACAAAGAGTTATGGATGATTAGAATCTTTTTTGTACTGTGTAGAGAAGGTGGTCCCAATTGTGAATTGTAAAGTTCAACACCCTGACTCATTTGATATTACAAACAGTGGATAAATAAAAAAGAAATAAGAGAAATAATGAAATAAAAACAACCTTTAGATTTGATACCATTATCTGCAGATAAATAGCACACCCAAGATACAAAGTAGCATTAGCCACTTGTAATAGCACCAATACATGCATACATATATGTGGTTGCATACTATTTATAAGGTTGTATGGATGTACTACAGTATGATTGTACTTGTGTATGCCATGCTTTTCAACATACTTGTATAATCACATATGTACATGCTATATGTTCCAACTGATATGAGAAGTTTCAGTTAATTCCCCCTAGACACACACAAAACCAACAGAATCACACTGTGACTCTGCTCTTACCCATGTGCCTATCCTGCTCTTTCAGGACATCCACTAACGACTTGAAACACAGTCCCACCTCTAACTCCACCACTGAGAGGTTCTCCCTTCATTTTTTCTTGACTTGCAGGAATCATCGGGTCATTCTCTTCAAAACATCTGTGAATAAATACCTATTCACCCAATCTGTGTTTTCTGCATTATCAATACATTGTCCTATACATATGTGATGAGTATACAGATATGATACAAAACGTAGAATTTAATTCAACTTCATATACTTACATATTTCGCCTTTTGGCTTTGTCAAAACAGTAATTTTAGATGAAACAATATTGAGCAGTTTGTTTTTTCAAGTAAATAATGTTATGTCATCTGAGCACAAACACTAAGTATTTAAAATTATGAAGAAAATTACATGACGTTATTCACTCAAAAAAAAAAAGCAAACTTTTCAATATTGTTTCATTTAAAATTACTTCTTTGACAAAGCCGAGAGGCGAAACATGTAAGTATAATAATCTTGACTTAAACACTGCTATCTTCCATATTGTCCACCTGATAAAATGCATATATGTATGAATGAACTGAATTCACACACAGACGCACGCAGAGAATCACATTTCCCGACATAAATGATCAGACAAACCCATGCATATACACATCCTGTCATTGATAGAGATTTTTGTATTTGATGCTCTTCTCCGTTATTGATTTGCTAATCAATACAAGTTCCACATTTACAAATTATCTTCCCTCGATGAAAGTGCTTCTTTGTTTTGCTGTACCACACCTTCACCTGGACTTGCGTACACCTCACCAGCTCCAACCGACCATCCTTTTGGCAACAACGATCCCTTCCTTCTCATCTTGCCCACACCCCCCCACTATCGTTTCTCTTAACACATTTTCCCCCCCTCTGCACCTCCGCACCCTCCACATCCCATCATTGCTTCACATGGTCCATTGAGCTTAGTCCTAAACCAGACTAACTTTGTCATTTTGTTTTATTTCACTGTTGGCAATCGCTGGAAATATTTACTATAGTCTAACAACCGATCAACAATGAAGTCAATTTTCAGACGTTTCATGACTTGCATCGTATCATTCGAGTCTTGCATGATACCTGTCAAAAATGGGGGAAAAAAATGCAAACATTAAATGTAATTCATTTTTCTGTCAATTTTCTACAACTCTTTGTAATCTCTGTTTCTCAATAGTTTCCAAGCAATATTTTCAAGGCAATGGAATTAGGTAAAAAAACAAAACTGGGATACCAGTATGTATAGAAGTAGTCGCATAAGTGAATCATTATAGACCGTTTTTGTACTAGAACTGATTATGTAAACAGTTATTCAAAATTGTGTAAAGAAATACCAGCACAAGATTTGAGCATGGTTGTTTCCAAAATGACCATAGAGGCCTGAAAGAAGCATTTAAAAAAACAAATAGAAAAATGTCTTTCGATGTTGCCAAGTAGTGTACTCATGCAGATTTTCAAGATCATTGCTTGAAAAATGTGACCATGAGTGCCTGGAGAGAGACACATACACACACACAAGCACAGACACTGGAAGAGAGAAGAATCTGTGGCTTTTTTGGCTGGCTGGTCATGTCAATTGTGGGGCTATGGTGATTGGATTATACCAGCAGCAGTTGCCTACCTGAATCAGCAAACACAGGCACACGAAATGGACTGCTGCTATCCACCAATAGCAGCTCATTTTGTGTCTGTGTCAGGACATCCTTCTTTTCTGTCTATTTGCTTTAGAGTGATTTTGAATTTAGGAAAGAAAAAAAAAACTATTTTCATGATCTGATTTGAAGTCTGGGGGTATTTTTTTTCTGTCAAGCTTTCCTCTACTGAGAAAAAGAAAAATGTGGACACCTATGTTGTCTTATGTAATTATAAATTTCAGGCTTGGATACAAATGAATTATTTGCTTTGACTAATGTGATAATATTAATAGATTAATTCTCTTTATACCAAAGAGGCATTTGAGCCACATTCTGCAAATAGTTTTGAGATAGAAATTTTGATTTAATTTCAAATGCGGTTTTAGTAAATTTTCACCATTCTCTTCTCTTGGGGGATCAATGTTTTTAATGTATTCACTCAGAAGACTTTTGTTGCGATGCAAATTCTAGTTTTTTTGCTTTCATCAAAACTTTGAACAAAATTACCAGAGAGACTTAGTAAGGACCGAAATGATTATGAGTATTAAATTAGTCTTTAGATCTTGGTATTCAACACCTGAACTAATGGTAAAATTGGTTAATGTTAGTTTTTTGTTGGTTTTTTCCAAGTTTTTGTTCTCTTTTATTCTCAAAGTTCTTTGATATTATTGACAATGGACTCAAACCAAAGATACCACAGACAGTTAGTGTTGCTGTAGTTGGTATGCTCACTAAACCGACAGATACATATGGATATATATATATATATATATATATATATATATATATATATCAAATCAATGTGTCCTCAAAAGTTACCTGGCCAACCAGTCAAGTGGGTTACAAATACTTCCCTCTATGGTAGTATGTGTGTGTGTGCCTGGGTGTTCTTGGTCACATTTTTGGGTCTACAACCTTCAACATTTTCATGCATACATAACTAAGCATCATCGGAAAATATGCATCTTCAAAAATTGCCAAGATTGCCATTAGCTCAGTTGGTAGAGCTGAGTTGCTAAAAGACTGCTTTCTGATGGACATGGGTTTGAGTTCCACATGTCACTCATTCCTTAATTCATTCACATGGTTGGCTTCTTGGTTAATTTTGGTGCCAAACAAAATACATTTCCTAATATAATGTCTCTGCAATTCTGTTGGACATGAACTATGGCACCTGTCTATTACTGCTATAATGCAATGCTCTTCCAACTCTGGAATGCAGCACTTTGGTGGGGGGGGATTATGCATAAGGAGATATATATATATTGCTTAGTTTGGTCCTACTGATCGTCCAGTTCCATGTAGGGTGGGGGTAAAAGATCTGCCACTGGGTCTGAAGCGAAGTTTTTGATCCTACCTTGTGGTCCTGGAAAGGATGTTGGATAGTCTATAGCAACACTGAAGAGTTGTAATACAATGAAACAGCTGTCCGTGGATGACACAATTATTAATTACATATATATATATATATATGTATATATATATATATATATATATATATAATATATATATTTGCAAAATTTTATGATATTAATAAAAGGTTTGTACACAAACTAGAAAAATTGACTCAAAATTGAATAGTTTATCCGTCATTTTTAACACCGCATTGATGTAACTTGGCAACCTTACTGCACATGTAATAACTGACACTCTCTTGTGAGGATATTCAGTTGGCAGTGAGCTCATGTACTGTGCAACTACCCTGCAGGGTTTTTTGCATCATCCAGATTGGTCAGCTCCCTCAGAGTCCACATTCAGAGTCGACCACTTCTGGTTTCCTTAAAGATATTCCGGACTGTGGATGAGTTTGATATTCATATATTTATCTGTATTTCAAACAGACTGATAAGTGCATATATATATATATATATACTGTAATATATTTGTAGTTAACTCACACACACACATACACATGTTTATAGTTATTGACACAGGCACACATATTCTTACTCAACTGACACAGATACACACATAATTATACTTGACTGATAGACGCACACATATATTCATAGTTAACTGACAAGTATGCACATATTTATACTTAATTGACATACACCCGCACATATTTATACTCAAACGACACACGCACACATATATTTAAACTCAAACAACACACACACACTTATGTATTTATACTTAGCTGATACGCAGGTATATGTATGTTTTCACCTCAAATTTTCATCACATCTATTCTCAGTCTATTTGTTTCTTTTAAATGTGATAGTTATGTGTAAGGAAATGGATATACATGGTCTATAATATAGGGCAATTTGTGATCATTCTGTCAGATCATATATATCCATTTCTTAATACACAAAGAAACAAATAGACCAAGAATAGATGTGATGAGAATTGGGATGAAAACAGTTATTAGGGCCTTTGCATTACTGGAAACTGTTTAGCTCAATGTTAAGAGCATTGAAGTGGCTATATATATATGTATATATATATATATATGATATATATATATATATATATATATATATATATATATATATATATATATATATATATATATATATATATATATATGCATATGTATATGCATACATACAGTCAGCCGTGAAGAGAGCTTCTGGGCCCCAAACAAATTTTGTGCTGGGCCCTGCCCCCCAAATTAATGAAATAGTGAGAATCTTTTCATCACCTGTTTTGTCATTTTTCTTCTGTGTAAAATCAGGTGGACCATTTTATACTTGATATTTCGCAATTATGATTTTCGTCTCTTTGAATATCAGATAACAAGGCAAAAAAAAAAAAAAATTCATAAAAATCTCCAAGTTTGGGTTATAAAATGAGTTGAAGCAAAATGTGGGAATTAGAATATTACAAAAATATGAGCAGTTCATTTCTGCAAAGTTTAAGTAAGATATGCTGAGCATTTTCAATTTGTATTTGAATTTCAGACAAACCTATTGACTAAAATTCCTACGAATATCTAATTTTCACAAGTCCTGGTTGTAGAAATATCCTCTCCTAGGTCATTTGACAAAATCTTCAATCCTTGGTCACTCCACTAATTAATCCAATGGGGTCTGTCTCTTTTAGACTTGGATTCTTTTTTTGCTCTTCTTATGTGCTGTAAACTCTCCAGTTAATGCTGATAATCACTTACCTTGATTTGATCTACATGAGAGGAAAATATGCAGGCATAAGATAAACTAGAAAGGACTAAAAGAGAGCATACCTCTTTTAACAGTAAAAATTCATGGATCTCCACTAAAATTCATTCATTATTTACTTCTCTGTTAGACCATGGCATGTCCAGCAACCGAATTTCATCAAAATTCATGGAGTACCATTTGAGATATGGAGTTGTGACCACATTGGCAGGGGAGATAATTGTGCTATTGAAAATTATATTTAAAAATTCCATCGAAAAATAATCATTGTCAGAATAAATTCTATTTATGAAATCACTGGCGGTTCTTTTTGGAAAACATTTGAAATAGAGTAGAGAAACATCTAGATTCTGGAGACAGGACAAATGGGTGTGCTGTGAGAAAAAGATTGAGAATCCCTGGAGTAGGTGGACGGGAAGGAAATAACAGAAAGCATGGGCATAACCGACTGCGATTTCAACTGAAATTATACAATAATACAGGGTTTAACAGGCCCCCAGGTTGGGAAGGGGTATCTCAAAGGGCCTATTCCTACTGTCCCCCCCCCCCATTTCCTGGTACACCACTGACAGCTTCTTAGATGGGAAAGTAAATAAAGTTTGGATGGGCAGGAAGAAAATAGAAGATATGTTTTTAGGCACATTTTTTTGTAGATTTAAAAAAAAAATTCATTGAATTAAACAATTATTTTTCACTTCAGTTCAAGAAATATGGCATTTTTCAACTGTTTTCTGTATAATTTTCAGGTTTGTTTTTTTTCTACTTTTTCCAAGAAAATTCTGTTTTAAACTTGCAAATTTATTTAGCTTTTAATTGGCGAGAGGCAATCATTGTTTCTTTCTTTCTTTACACCCCTTGATATGTCTGTCTATCTTATTCTGTTCATACGTATATCTATGAAAAGATAAGGTTTTAATTGGTTGGATTGAAACATTTCAAGTGATTCAAAAATGTCTTGTTCTCTTCAGATCCAAATCCATTCTTCTCCTACAACCGTTCCAAATGGTGATTTTCATTACAATATGGAGGGACATACCTGGCAGCCAATTGAATTATTGAAAGTAAGTTGAGTATTTCATTTTCATTAATTGATTGCCATAAGATTATCTTTTTAATCCTGCATCTCAACCTTTTATACAAATCTCCATTAAATCCTCGAAAGGAGAAGAAATCAAGTGAAGAATCACTCTAGGTTGGGAGGCTTTTGATAGAGCAAGCTCAACCTTCAAGAACAAGAAAATCCCATTAATTCTAAAGAGAAGGGCATTCAACCAATGCATCTTCCCGATAGTCACCTACGCTCAACATCACATGAAGAGATCACAAAAAAATAGAGTATATTAAGGAAAAAACAAAATCAATAGTCTGAGATATCATAAAATAGATCAGAAATCTCAAATGGCAATGGGCTGGACATGTTACAAGAATGTTAGACAACTACTGGACATCACAACTTGGATCCTCAGAGATCATATGCAAAACTGTGACCAGCAGAAAATAAGATGTCATAACGAACTAGACAAGTTCAGTAAGTACAGCCTGTGCAATTCCTATGATAGAATGGTCTAGCAATTCTTGGGGAAGGTTTATGTCTAACAAGGGACACTAAAAGGCTGACAATGATAATGATGAAACTAGTTGAATTAAACAAAATTTATCAGTCTTCCAATCATTTGAATCGTGAACCTTGTAACAGTTGTATTTATAGAAAAGCCTGATAAACCTGAAAAGTATCTCCAAACATTGATGAATTATTGCGACTACAGTCAAAGGGCTTTTCAGTTCACGTAAAGCAAAAGGTTAGAAATATCCACAAAGTTTTTGCTTGCCATGTAATTCCTCAATCTTTTTTTTTTTCTTTCAAATACTCCTTATCATGTACTGTTTCCAAGTGTCTATTATGCCACTCTTGAGGACTGCACATCAAGGCTCAACCCAGTACCTTACACCATCACCATTTCTACTTCCCAAGTGACGTCTCTTTTTCTCTTTCACCTAGCTGTCTTGGTAAACTGCCACAGTCTCTCAGACTTTGCCAATTCAATAATGTTATAACAGATTGGGGACTGAAAAGTTTGAGATATTGTATATTTAGTGAAATAAGCAAGAATGGGGGTTAGAGGTTGAATATTTTCAATATCTCAAGATACAAACTTCAGAAGTACAAAAAAGAAAGAAAAAGTTCTACCAAGATGGTTGTAGACACAAACATTATTGAACCTTTTTGTTTTAATTGTTATTGCTTGGATGGAAAGTCTGTCTCTAGTGTTTTCAGCTTTTATTTTATTGCCATTCTTCTTTTGATAAATAGTTTTCTTTGTATTATATTAGAGACTGTCAGCCAAAACTGTCAACATAGGATTCTTCAGTTTTCAAGTTGATCTGGCTGGGTGACAGGTTATGTATGTATCACTAGGACAAGCTGCACCAAGAGAACTACAGAACTGGATATTTCAACATCTACCCCTTATTCTGTGTCTCAAAAAAGCAGTTTTTGTTTTGTAAAAACTTCTCAGTGGGAGAAAGGATTCAACTTGCAATTCAGGTTTATGCTAAATTGATCCCTTATTTGTGTCCAGCAGCATAAATGCTTTTTTTTTTATCCTTTTAAACTTCAGACTTTTTTAGTGGCCGCTGCCCAACAAAATGTGAGAGAAGTAACTGACTCATTGATCCCCTCCCCCACTTTTCAAATTTTTCAATTGATCACCCCCAACACGGCATGCTGCCAAAAGATGTTGGTCTTGTGACGGTTTCTACTGAGTGACTAACCAGACCTGTTTTTTTTTTTTTAATATCTGTCTTCTTTTCTGTAAGATACAAATATTCATTTTCCAATTTGGATTTTTTTTTTATCTTTGGTAATCTAACTTTCTCTCTTCCCTTTCTGAATGAGAAAAATGCAAATCTGTGTTAATATCAAATAGACATAACCTTTTTGCTGATTCTCCAAAATTGCTATTAATTTCATGAATACAAATAAGGCCCTAAAAAAGAGCTCTTCGGATACAGTATTAGATCACACATTAGCAAACCAATAATTCAGTTATTAGCAACTAAAAATGCAACACATAGAAAAATCTTCCCAGTCTACTACATAAAACACTTTAATTGTCTCATTTAAGGGCGTTGATTGAAGTCTTTGAAGACCTCTACTCATTATAAGGGAGTGAGTCACAAAGTGATCTGATTAGAGATGAGGAAAACAACCCTCGGCACAACTCTCCCTTGCTGGTAGAGAGGAAAACCAGATCATTTTGTTGGGATGATAGTTGATATCTGTACCTCGCTTAAATGAACCACCATAGCCTGTGCGTGTACCAGAACTAATTATCAAAAAAAAAAAAATGTAAACTTATCTTTTACATAAAAGATTTATTTTCTATCGAAAAAATACTAGCTCAAGATTTGGGTATTGTTGGTGCCAAAATGATCATAGAGATCCCCAAAAGCACTTTTTTGAAACCCCCTGCCAAAGAAAAACCCATTTTTGATGGTACCTATTGGTACACAAGTTTGTTGCCTCAATGATGTGACCAGGAGCACCCAGAGACATGCGCATAGACGCAAAGAGAAAAATCTGTAGTCCACTTACCTATTTGGTTAGGCGGGCCTTGAAAGGGGCTAGGGTGATTTAATACTGCAATGACAGGCATTTTTAGTGTTCAACTTAAAAAAAAAACGAACTTGATTCTAGGGATGTGGAAATGTTCTTATAATCTGCAACTCATAAGTGACCAGGATTCAGCATTTTGGATAAAAGGATTTGTTACAGGATAGGCATCAAGCAGTAGAAATACCTTTAAGAGCTTGTAGATATGTGTAGGTCACTATCACACATTCTGATAAAAATCAAAATACATCTCTAGAAAAAGAATTTTTGATACATATGAGTAATTTCCTGATCTGTTTTCACCTCAACTTTGAAAAAAGATTAAATCTGCCATCACATTCAATAACTGAAAAATAGTAGCATCAAAATTTGAAGTCATGTAAAAAACTGCCATTGAAGAATGATAATGGTCAGAATAAATTCTAGTTATGACATTATGGTAGACATCTAAGATAGAAAAGAAAACATCTGGAAACACATAGAATCTGGAGAATTTAGATGCTATTAATTAACCCGTCAAAATAAGGTTCCCAAGAAGTTCAAATAAGTTTTTCTTTTTCCAAAAATCAAAAAACATTTATAGAATAGGTCTAATGCAGCACTGATGCCAATTTTTAAGTCTGCAGACAAGACAGTATGGTCAGGAGCAATAGAACACTCAACCATACACACATATAAAAAGTGATAGAATTTTCTCCAACCTTTGGTGGCTCTGGTTGTCCATTAATATTCTTTTGATTACTTAATACAACTTTTAAAGAGATATTTCGCTCATCATTTTTATATTTAGTGTTTTTCATTTCAGGCATACAGCAAAGGTTCAAGGCATGGAAGGTTCTGTTTATCTCATTTATTTACTTACCAATCTTTTGATGACAATGTTGTTGGCCTGGCATATACAGCATCCCCTACACCAAACATCCTCGGAGGAATCTGTTCTCCAAGTATGTAGCTTTTTTTTCTTGAAATGTGCTTGTAATAACTTGAATGTGACTTTTTTGAATCTCTCACTTTATGGTATACTCAGGAACACATACAAAACTGCTCGTTTGTTAAGCATCCAAATTCTTTACAATCTGCTGGTATTTACAAGATTTGATTATAAGGTTTGAGTATTGTCTACAGGGAAGAGCAGAACAAGAATATCAGTACCACCCATAAATGAATCACCGTAGCCCATGTGTGTAGCAAAAGTAATTATCTAAGAAGAAATATCTAAAATTATCTAAAGAAGCAGATCTTTTATCTTAATTCATCTAAAAAATACCAGTACAAGATTTGGGCAATCTTTGATGGTCTAAAATGATCATAGAGACCCAAAAAGTACTTTAGATAAGTTTTTAGATTGTGCCACATGGTGTACCTGTGAAAATCTTCATGGTTGTCACTCCAAAAATGTGACCAGGAGAAATGAACGTATTTGATCCAACAGAAATAATTATAAATTGTGTTATGTTATATAGAAATTTATTTGAAATGATCTCCCATCATTACACGGTTAATATATCACTCAATTTAGACGACATAAATAGAATAAACAATGAAAGAAAAAGGGGCTGCTACAGGAATCGAACCTGCCACTGATAGGGTAGCCACTTCAGCTTAGCAATGCTCTTACCATTGAGCCAAACGTCTGCTTGTAATGCAAAGGCTAAATAACTGCTTATAACTAAGAATCTCATCTCGTTTATTCTCAGTCTATTCGCCTTTCTTTCAATGCAACAGTATGTATTCAAGAAATGGATATATTTGGCTGTGCCTATGTTTTTGATTTCTTTTTCATAGCGTGACAAATAATCAGAAGGACACCTGATTCATTTTTAAGAGATAGTTTACTCATTTTTATCTGTCAACTAATTCTGATGTAATGGTCAACTGGTAAGTAAAATCTAATGAACAATTCCATGAGTTGTCAAAATTACCAAATATGCATATACACAGAGGAAAATGATTCTTATACAAGAATTCTGGAATAAAATTGGAAGCAATCAGAGAATTAGTAGAGCTATACTGCAAAATGCTATGTAAACTGACATCAAGTCGTATTAGTAAAATACAATTTTAGTAGACGTTGTACAAAAAGGTTTGGTTTAGGATTGAATAAGGGAAGCAATCTCCTTCAACTGAGAAGAGTTTGCAACACAGAAGTTGATTCACTGTTACCATGGATAAACAGACTAACATCTGAATCAAAGAAAAGTAAAAAGTCCCTGGGAAAGAGGACGTGGAGGAGAATTGATTAATTTCTAGATGAAGAAAGTGGAAAGTTGATGATCACCTTACACAAACGCTAAAAAGACAGGACTGGTTAGTCACTCAACAGAAACCATCTTGTGACCAACATCATTTGGTGGCATGTTGGGGGTGATCAATTAAAAAACTGGAAAACAAATCAAAGAATGAGTTAATAACAACAGGCTGGTCATGTGGCAAGAATGTAGGACTATTGCTGGATGTCAAGACTCAGAAGGTGCAACCCTAAAGATCATGTGCAAAAATGTGCCCGACAAAAAGTTTTATGGCCTGATGACCTAGACTAGTACAAAAAGTTCTGGTTCTGCGATGCCCATGATTGAGGGTTCTGGCAAATCTTTGTGAAGGTCAACGACAGACATCTAAGGTTGATGATGCTCACTAAAAATGTTTGAATCATCAAAAAACAAATTCGAACACAATGGATATAAACTAAAGGATCAAATTAGCATTAATTTTCATTGTAAATTGGACCTCCCTCAAAAACCCTATTTAGAGATTTGATTTTAGAAAAACAAGTGAGAATGCTGCTGAACACAAACCAAGGGATTAATTTAGCATAAACTTACACTGTAAATAGAAATCCTCACTGAAAACCGATTGGAGGGGATTTTTCAAAAACAAATTTCATTTTTTTAGACATGATAAAGGATTAAATGATTAAATTTTCAGCCCTCTTCCTCCATTGACGTGAGCTGTATACATGATATATACATACATTGCGAGTCAGCCAGATAGCCATCTTGAAAAGTAAAATTTTCATGTTGACAGATTTGGTTGACAGTTCCTAATAAGTCTGCATGAACTGTTACCATCCACAAAAAAAGATGGATAAGGAATAGTCTTTATGGCTGAGAAAACAGAACTTCAAAGAAAATGCATGAAAGTCTCAAATAAGCAGGATTCAGTCCTCAAGGCACCATGCACTGATTTTATTCTGCTTTGTAACAGACAAAGAGAACTATCTTTTTTTGACATGTTTTTTTTATTTTCTTTATTATCACTCTTGTAGTTGTGTTAATGTTCATGCAGAGTTACCTGCCCATGAAAAAGAAGTGTATGCATATATACTTTAATCGAAAGAATAGAAAGGTTTATATTTTGAACTAAGAAACCAAGCAGTTTCTGTTGTTTCAGCAATGGAGATGTTCAAGAGTTTTGTACAAAAAGCCAAAACAATTGTGTAGGCTTAATACATATTCATGTCTATTTGAGTATGGCAGATGGCCAAAAATATAAGAATGCTGTCTAATATATTAGTTAACCTTGTAGGGAAAAAAAGAGAAGCCTTTTTCTACTAGTAATTTTTTGTGCTTTTAATCCATTAGGCAATAAACTTTCCAGGAATTTCTTAGTTTTTAGAAAAATCAATTTTTCAAAGTTTTAGCTGGTATGTTCTTCTTACAAGGTAACTGTAATGGTAAACTGGACTGTTACTTTCTTATTTATTGTATGGAAGTGAGGCTTCAAAGTATTTGGTTACTTCCCTTCCATGAAAAACGTCTTTAACTGATTGATTTTTACAAAAACAGAAGTAAAAGAAATGAACAAGACAGAGAAGTAACAAAATACTTTAAAGCCTCACTTCCATACAGAGGAAATAAAGTAATGGTCCAGTTTACCATTACAGTTACATTGATAAAACTTTGAAAAATCAATTTTTCTAAAATCTAACTAAGTCCTCGCAGGTTTGAGGGTTTAATTGATTAAAAGCACAAAAAATTCGCAAAAAACTGCTCCTCTATTTATTTGACTAAGTCAACTAAATCGAATCTTGACCAGTGGCATAATGAGAGGGGGCAGTCACCTGCAGGTGTAAAGGAATGCAACATTTTCTCTGGCCTATAATGCCCACCCTCCTTTAAGATATTGCAGTACTACCTTCATGCACTATTTTCACCCCTGGGTGCTCTCAGGATACTTGCTATGCTAGTGATCTAAAGCTTATTAGTTGTCTAGCTTGCAAATATAATGAGCATTAAAATTTATGTGTATTCCCTCAGTAGGGGTTTTCTCAAGAGACAGACACAGAGAACAAAATGCCAAAATCTTGATTGTATCTTACAAACTTAGCATGTCCATATCTAATAATATCTTATACCTTCTGGTTAAATAGATTTTACTAGTCAATAAATGTATATTAAATTGTATGTAAAATGAGCATGGTGAAAGATCTATGAAGTCATAGGGCTGCTTTGCTGCCTATAGTATTGGCGGCTTTGGCTGTATCAAAGAAGATGAAACCATGGGATTACTGAGAGATTTCAGAGCATAATATGCTACCCAAGATAAGAAAACTAGGTTTGGCCTAAAGATCATGAGTGCTCCAGCATGATAAAAATCTGAAGCCCACAGGCATGGCCAAAAAAGGAAAGAATGCTTTTAAACTGGCCAGCAATGGAGCGTAATCTTTATTTCATTGAAAATTCTTTGAGAAATCAGAAGTCATATTTTCAATACATACCATACACTGTAGGAATACTGCGAACATTAGAAGAAACTATCAACTGACAGGTGCAAGAGGCTCATAGGTGGTTGCTCGAAATGTGTGGAAGCAGTTTTTGTTGCCAAAGTGGGCATGCAATCAAATATGAAGGAAGGTTGCCAATTTTACTGTCAAGGTTATATTTTTGATTTTGTCTATGAAATTACGACATGTAAATTGATAAATAATGATTTTTGGTTAAATTACTTGGGACATCCTATTGAAATATTCTGATGATACATATTTGGTAGATTTCCATTTATTATTGAAGATATTGTACTGGTTATACAAAAAATTTGTGGGTGCTAATAATCCTAACCGGTGCGCTGTATATACATATATATATATATATGTATATATGCTGTGTGTATGTATATGTGTGCATATATAGGTGTGCATATATATATATATATATATATATATATGTATGTATATATACATATGCTGTGTGTACATTTGTGTGTGTGTATATGTGTGTATATATAAGTGTGCACATACATATATATACATATATATGCATGCATGCTGTGTGTGTATATGTGTGAATATATAGGTGTGCATGCATATATATATTTGTATATATATATATATATATATGCGTGCATTTGCATTTTTATGTGTATTTTGTATATATGTGTATGTGTGCGTATAAGTGTACATACGTATGTGTGTGTGTGTGCAATATATATGAATATAATATATACATATGTATGTATTAGAGAGGAAATAATGAATAATGCAATTTACCAGGCAAATTTATCTAAAAGACGTTTATTATTTCCTGGTTATAAACAAACAGCCATGAATATAGCTGTATAAGAGACTGATGGGGTCTCATTAGGTCTGACATTAATTGGCGAAGCCCAATGGATATGATTAATTCTTACATATAACAAGTTAGGTAGAATGGCTATTCAAACTGAGACACAATCATTCATGCTTAATTATAAACAAATGTAATGCTTGACTCCAAAATTTTGCAATGTATGTTTCTATTGTGGGTTGTCATAAATTCTCCTCTACAAGTTTCCTAAATTTCCCTTTTTTGCTTAGTTGACCAGCAGTATTGAATCACTGTAGCCCCTCAAATGGCCTGACAAACCATTCGAGTGGACTACAGATTATTTGCTCTCTGACTGTCTATTTGCCTATCTATCTTTGTCTTTGCATCTATGTGTGTGTGTGTGTGTTTGTCTCTGGGCACTCCTCATCACATTTTGTGGGTTAAAACCTTGACAATTTGCATAAGTATACCACTGGGAACCATCAGAAAAGGTTTTTTTTTGTTTTATCAAAAAAGTCCTTTTGGGGGTCTCTTTAGTCATTTTGAGACCAAAAATGTCCAAATCTTGTGCTTGTATTTTTGGATAAACGATCATTCTTTTTTTCAAATGAAATACTTTTACATAGTCTTAGATAATTTTTTAGACAATTTCTTCTGGTACCTGTGAAAGAGAGCAAAGAAAATCTGTTGTTTATCACTGTTACCCACAGACTGGTTCAATCATTGTTGCTAAGTTTAGATTATCCATGTGTTCTGACATTTATATCAATCTATCTGGACTTCACCCATCCCCAACCAATCATCGTAGAGACTTGAAATTCGGCTCACACACACACACACACACACACACACACACACACACACACACACACACACACACACACACACACACACCTCAATGAGTAATGAAAGTGCTTTTTTTTTAACTCCATCCCCATAAGTTTTTATTGGTGGGTTCAATTTATAGTGAAATTTCATGGTTCCTTGGTTTGTGTCCATATCACGAAGAAATCATAGATTTACGATTCAAAGTATACTAGTAGTGTTTTCATTAAAGTAACATGATTTTACCACCACCACTGCTTGGTTTATGAAGTAAAAAGTAGCATATACAGTAATTCATAATTTCCTTTACATTGCTGCTTATTTTCGATATGAAATTTACTCGATAATAAAAACCATTTCCTGTATCAACGACCATGATTCTATATCAAAATATTCTGAAATCTAGATTTTATACAAACATTTTTTAAAAATGAGCACTAGAATTTTGCTGTTAAACTCCCCAACACAAAAAATTCTTTGTACTTGAAAGCTTTTAAAGATTTTGAGAAACTTGAATGAAGTTGATTAATAAATTTTTCATAGGGCTGCGTCGAATAGTTTTACACCTCATACCAGCATCAGTGGTCAGTTTTGAATCCACATTAAAGCCAGACCGATAGTTTTATTTAAAACCCAGATTTACTTTACATTGTTGCAGAGAATTATCTGAATCGAAAATGCAGAACTGAAGAAAGTAGACTTCTACATTTACCTAGGACAATAAATATCTATGAAATTTTCAAAAGAAATCAAGGAAAGAATCAGTCTAGGCTGGCAAGATTTTGGTAGAGCCAGTTCAACTTTAGAGAATAAGAAAATCCCATTAGTCTTAAAAAGATGGGAATATGATAGTCACCTATGGAGCTGAAATATGGAAGATAACCAAAAGATTGACCCTTAAACTGAGAACCATGCAACTTGCAGATGAGAGAATTGTGCTCAAAATCCCATGGAAAGATCACAAAACAAAACTAGAATATAAGAGAAAAAACTCAAATGGCAATTGGCTGGTCATGTTGCAAGAATGTTTGACAACTGCTGGACATCACAACGAACTATGTGGAATCCCCAGAGATTATATGCAAAAATGTAGCCAGCAGAAAATAAGATGGCATGAAGAACTAGACAAATTCAGAGAGTATTGACTCCACAATGCCCATGATAGCCAGGTTTGGTGAATCTTGGAGAATGTCAACGATGGAAGTAAAAAGGTTGATGAAATAGTTTTGTCTCCTCTTCAATTGCAAGTGTAAATCATAAACTCTCTCAGTCCAAATTACTTGAAGATTTTGACTCTTTTGTGCTCTTCAATGTAAGGAGGTGAAAAAGTTATCTCCAGCTTTTCAAAATTCTGCTTTATGCCAATTTTAAGTTTTGCAAAAAAAGAAAAAGTGCATTTGGCATGTTTTGTTGCAAGCTGTTATTCTTCTCTCTTCTACAATCCAGTCTCCTGTTCCTCCTAAGAACCCAGCCTTTGGTGAGATACTATCTTCACCATTTTTGTGGTCTGAGAATATCCAAAATATTTTTTCATATAAATTAATAATTGCATCTTCATTTAAAGCCATTTCAGCTTACGAAAGATTTTTATAGAAATATTCTAATTTTTGATAGCTGGTGAAACCTGTACTGGGCAACACTGAAGGATTAGCAGAAGCAATCTTTAGAAAATGAATTTCATAAAAACGATTAAAATCAGCTAAAGATTTAATTTCTAGCAAAATTTATTGCTAAAGATGTTTCATATTCTCATTCAGTGTTCGTTCATCAACTTATAACTAAAACTCCAGAACAAATCATACATGAGAATAATACATTTACTTTTTTAAACTAACTAATCATTTTCAAAAGTTGGCTAGATTTTTGGCTATTATAGATTGTCATCAGATAAAGGATCAGCCAGCTTTAGCCGAAAAATTGTTCATTTGGTGATACTGAGTTGTCTACATGTGACTTTTTGATTGGATAGGTACAAGAACATTTTGTCATGTTTTATGACTCACCAACCCTCCGTCTAGTTATTGGTTCTAGATCTAAAAATGAAGTTAATTACATTTTGTTTGTTTCATGATCTAAGAAGAGATGAATTTGAGAATACAGATATTTTTGATACCTTACAGATTCAAGTAAAAATGTTTTGTTTGTTTTTTTAAATATTTCTCCCTAAAAATAGAAAGCTGTTGTTGCTATAAATAACAAACCATATTTGGCTACACTATCAACCACTAAAATCTCTCATTCACTCAGCCAAATTTGTATTTCTATTAAAAGCAATGAGTGTAAAAACTTGTGTTGGAGAACACAAAGAAGCTTAAGCATGATAAGCAAGACATTTGTCACTTGTATAATTCACAGAAGAACCTATTTAAAAAATTTTTCAGAGAGCTGACCCTGAGTCAAGAAAGCAGGGTTTGCAGCTGACCCCACTGCCCTGGGACTCCTGGCCACACTTATTGGGGGGAAAAAATGCTTTCTCTAAAGCCATTCAGTTGATTCAATAAAGTTCGTTTCCTATAAATATAAAAGGAATATTTTCGGGTAGCAAGAAAAATGACTTTTGTTTTTCCTTTGTTTTTGTGATTCTTGTATTATAATCTCATAACAATAATCAGGTATCAGTAATTTTCAATAGACAGTATTTATTTTTCTCCCCGGGGGACAAAAGATGAGTTTCAGAATAGAATACAATTCGTTTTTCAATCTTTATTTTCTCACTCTTCTTTTTTCTCCCTTATCAGAAACCTTCAACAAAAACTGTCACCAAAAATGGCAACATACATTTCTCCAGTTTTCAAGTTGAACTGGCTAGCTGGCTTGCTATTTATGTATCACATACAAGCATCACCAATGGAGGGAGAGGGTATATCTCTGAATTTTTGAGATGAGGTATTATTATTATTTCTATTGTTATTCAGACCATCCTCATCTTGGTTGTTTTTCATACAATGTTTCAGCCGTTGCCCTCTACGGCCTTCATCAGGTATCATCTGGTTGGTGTGGGGAAGTAACAGACCGAACCCTTTATTTAACCGACGGGGTTATATTGACCGCACTCCCCTCTCAGCATTAGTAGTATTATTATTGCCTCACACTGGGATTGAACCTAGAACCATCAGATTACTTGCAGTAATTTTGTCTGATTCTGTAACCACTAGGCTATGTATCCAGATGATACCTGATGAAGGCCGTAGAGTACAACGGCCGAAACGTTGTATGAAAAACAACCAAGATGAGGATGGTCCGAATAATGATAGAAAGAGGGAGAGGGCTTAATATTTAAACACGTCCAGAAAAAAACATTTTTTTTCTCCCTTAATTCCCTTTATTTTTTTTCCTCATAATTTTTTTTTTAAGGGAAGGGTGTCAATTTGCAATCCAAAGCCCTTATTTTGTGTTGGGGGGGGTATTCACTTTTGTTATCTTTAGTGATCACCACCCTACAAAAGTAAGAGAAGTAACTTATTCTTTTCAACTGATCACCCTAACACACCATTTTACCAAAAGATGTTAGTCAAATGCCCGTTTCTACTGAGCCACTAACCAAACTTGTTCTTCCTTCTTATACATTTTGAATTCTTCCTGCCTTCACTTCCATATTTCAAAAGTTAAAAATTGTTTCTAGATTTGTTGGATTTAGAATTCTACTCAAGAGAGATTATTCACAGTATAAGTGACATAAGTATCCTCTTAGACATTCTTAAGCTACCAATTTATTCCTAGAAGAATGGAGATTCATACTTGAACTCAAATATCATTAGCTTAGTATCAAGTTGGTGCAAAAATAATTGCAGTTTTTGCTCTTCTAAACTTTGATGCTCATTTTGGAATAAAATCATATTTAATGATATTCATAGAATATATCATTCTAAAATGTAAATTTCGTTTATCTATTTGGGATGTTTTCTTTTCATAATTTATTCTGAGATACTCTAATCAAAGATGGAAAAAAAGATCAAATTCAAGCATGTTTGTTTTATGAGTTCAAAATGATTTGTAAAGCAGTAGAAACTACTTGCAATATCAACCAAATATATAGCATGGGGGCCACCAATGAATGAACAGCAATACTTTGGTTCTGAAAATTTCGAAATTGAGATAAGAACCTTGATTCCATTAACATTCTTTTGTGATGGACAACGTCCAATTGATAGCCAGTATTGAGGTGGAAACAACTCCAACATGTTGAAGAGGAAATAAGTGTTGACCATTTAACAGTTGTTCCACATTTCTACCAAATTGGAGCAGTAAAAAAAAAAGCAAAAAAAAAAGCTTGACATGTCACTCAAATGACCCTGAAAAACAAAAACCTTGCATGGTGAGTGAATGATTCTATAAAAGTAGAACAAACTAGATTATGTAACTCTACCTCATCTAGATCTGACTGACTAAAACTTTTTCAAACATTTCAACCACTTCCTGTAAGGGAAGATCTCCAATAACCAAGCAACAGCAGCTGTATACATTGCTCAGTAGGGAGGTCATTTAAGAGCATCTTCATAGATATGGAATCACTTGAATTATACATGTCACTGAGAATGATATTGTTTGTGTGGTTCACATTGCTAAGAATGAGCTAAGACGGTCAATATATCAGCTACCATTTGTTTTTTGTTCAACACCTTTTTAGAAAGGAGACCATAAAAAGGTTGTAGGATGGAAATGCTGAAACATTATTTATGGTTACAACAAAAGCAACTTAGATAATGACTTTAATAGTTTGAACAACCCGAAGGATATCAATGATTCTTAGAGACAGTAAAAGGCTGGGTTGGATTTGCAGGGTGAACGAGTCATGAATTCGACTTAATTTATTAAAAACCGTCAACCAAAGCTGTCAACATAGGTTTCTTCAGTTTTTAATCTTGGCTGGCTGGGTATGCATCCATTATGCATACAGGCCATACCAATGGATCTAGAGGGCTGGAATTTAAACATTCATTCATTATTATGTTGAGAAAATTTTTTTTCTTTTCAAGGGGTTGGTAGTCAGCTAACAATGAAACTTTTGGCTAAATTGGTCACTTGGTTTGTGTTTGGTAGTTTTCTTGCTTGCTTTTTGAAAATTCAGACTTTTTAAATGATCACTGTCAGACAAAAGGCAAGAGAAGTAATTTATTCAATGATCACCCCTTTTTCTTATTATTTAACATTAAAAAAAAAAAAGACATTAGTCACATGACGAACCAGATCGGTTTAAAATCCATTTAATACATCGTATTCAATATTTTACATTTTAGTGAGATTATTGGTTGTTTTTTTTTTTCACTATCTTTTGGAAGGAGAAGTTTTCAAACAGAAAAAAATTGTTATAATCCGGTATTTTAGTTACACACTCACGTAAACTCCAGAAGTTGAACCTGGAAACTTTGAAATACCAACAAACTCATGCTGATCTCCTTGCAACAATTGCACATCATCTCAGGACAACGCAAAGTGGACAAATCCACACAATGCACACTATGCTCAAACAAGATCATGCTACAACCAGTACTTGACAATCATACATGGGGACATAACAACAAACTATAAGAGCAGGAGTCAAAGGGGTCAAGAGGGGTAATACACAGAGGCTAGGGTGACCATCCTGTGAAAGAGGGTCAGCCAAGTAAGCATCTCATTGGGTAATATGAATTCCTTCAAGAGAGGC
>OY735212.1:57518037-57555537 GCA_963457665.1 Thysanoteuthis rhombus | reverse complement strand
TTAGTTTTGAAATTTGTTTATATTTGAAATTGGTATAAGTGGACGTGACTGACTTTGAGTTTTCTTTCATCTTGATGGAAATTCAGAGTGAACTATTAATGTTGACTTGCTGAGGGAAACTCCATTATTTTATGGTCAGTTGAATAACTGTAGCCATCACCGGTGACGAAGGATTCTATCTTTTTTTTTTTATATGTCTGTGTGTACCAGCTTTCCTGACCATACTGTTTTATTTACAGACTTGAAAATTGGCATCAGTACTCCACTACATACTTTCTAAAAAAAAAGTTTTTTGACTTTCGATTTAGCCGGTCTATCAATGACATGAAGATTTGTCTGGACATCTTTTTTCCTCTATTTTAAATGTTTGCCAGTGGAAAATGCCAATGATGTCCTAAATAGAATTAATTATTGATTATTAATTCTTTTATATGAACTCAAATTTTGAAGCTATGATGGTTCAATTATTGACTGCCATGCCCAATTTTTTAATTTTGTCAAACAGATCAAATTTTATGATTGAATTACCAGTATGAGTTGCCCTCTTACTAAATTTCTTATTTATGTATAAAATTGTATACATCAATGAGTTTACTGTCTTTCCAATCAAAATCAGCTTTCTTGTTTTAGCAATTTTAGCATTTTTCAACAAGAAAGCACTCAGTGAGTGCACACCTCAGCCAATGCCATTGTTAGGGGGAGTAATTATAAATGCTTCCGTCCTCAAATTCTTCTATTACGTATTGTTCATCTTTCACTGAAATTCATTTATAACTTTTGGAGATATTGTATGGAACAGATGTGAAATTTTGGGGATATAATGCTCTGTTAATTTATAACTACAACACAGGGGAGATAATTGAGCATGCATCAGCTAGAAATTCAATCTGGTCTTCTCTAGCGTTCTGTCCACCTTTCATTTAGATTCATTGAGAACTTTTGGAGATATCGTGTGGACATGAGCATATGCATAAATGTATGAAAAAAAAAACCAAAATATCTCTCGATCCAAATAAATTTCTGGATCTGGCCAAAAATTTGACCACCTCTTTCTTTCTATAAAAGTCAGTTTTCAGCACTTCCAGAAATATTGTGTATACAGACAGATGTAAAGATAGAAAGATGAGAGCAAATACATATATCTCTCCAACTTCATTGACTGGAGGTGAAACGATCAGACTCAGTGATGGGAATTTGTTTACCTCTGCAGTTTACACAATGATAAAAAAATGAAGTTGATTTTCGTATCTTTTGTGGTATTGTAGATTTTATCGGATGGTGGATCAATAAATCTATGTACATACGTATTAGCTGAATTTTGATCGGTATAATGCTAAATCTATGCAATTGATATTCACCATTGAATTAAGTGCATTGGCAGGCAATGCAATTATCTTGGAAAATAAATATTTTTGTGTGAGATAAATGCTTCTTCCATCATTGGGTGCAAATTTATTGATTTATACTTGTATGTATGCTCAAATATGTTACAGTTACTCTTGGCCCCATTGATAGTATTTCGATTTATATTAGGTTGTTTAGAAAGTAATTACGTATTTTTGTGTTTGGGAAATTAGGTATTTTCAAAAAAAAGATGAAAATAAATGCCAGTGAAGTTTAATTAAATACTATTTATCAATGAAGTAATCACCTCCATTCAATGAGAGTAGCCCAACGGGAAGGCAAATTTATGATTCTTTGTTGAAATTTATTTTTTTCTCTTCTTAATGCAGCATTGTTTTTTGCTCTTAAAAGTCTCTATCCTCCTTGGGGTTGAACTTTATTTATTAAACCCTATAAACCACACACCGCTGGATAGAAAAAGAACTAAATCCAAACACTGTTTTGTACCATTTGACTCTGGTCTTGCCTTAGTTAGTTGGCTTAGAAATTACAGCAGAGAAATATGTAATTACTTTCTGAATACTCTGATATTTGCCTTTACCTTATTTCAAAATAAAAAGATCTGCATTCTGGAAAATTGTTTTTATGCTTGTGTAACTCTACTGTTCAGAGATTTTTCATTATCCTTAGGAACTGCACTCTAGTTTTTCAAAAGAAATAATTTCCCCTACTTTGCTCTGAAATGCAGAGGTAACTTGTAATAACACCAGCTCATTCTAGAGACAAAAGGAGAAGTGTGCTTATCTTGTGATCTGATTTGATGCCGACTTTATAAACTGGAGACAGAAGGTCTGTGACAGAGTTTAAGTGCAGAAGTGTGCCTAACATAAATCATTAGAAACAAAATCTGAATTTTCTATATATATATATATATATATATATATATATATATATATATATATATATGTATTGATTCACTCTCACAATTATAGCTTTTATATAAGCTTTTCTTTGTGTGAGTGATTTATCAGTTTTCAAAAATTTTGAGGCATCTTGTAGACCAGTACATCTATCAAGATCAACAATCCCTATGAAATCCCAAAAAGAAGGGAAAATTAAATGAAGAATCACTCGAGGTTGGCAAGCTTTTGATAGAGCAAGAACAAGAAAATCTCATTAGTCCTAAATTGAGGGTCTTCAACCAATGCATCTTCCCGATAGTTTCTTATGGAGCTGATATATGGAACCTAATTAAAAGATTGCCCCTCAAACTGAGAAGCATGCTCAACCTCACATTGAGGGGTCATAAGACAGCAAAGTATATTAGAGAAAAAAACAGGAGTCTGAGATATCATAGAATCCATTGGAAAATTCAGATGTCCATGAGTTGGTCACATTGCAAAAATGTCAGACAACTGCCGGACATCACAGCTCGTGTAGAACAGTGGCCAGAAAAAAAATGGGACTAGTTCAGAAAGTATTGACTCCATGACTCCTATGATGGAGAGACCTGGTGAATCCTGAGGGAGGTCTACATCCAATGACAGATGCTCAACGACTGATAATGAATTCCCATTTCATTCACGCAAATTTTTTTGCCATCTTGATCCACATTTTATTTCGGGAAATTGTGAAAATATTTCACACTTGTGCTCATCTGTGCATGAATATCAAGCCTTCTATGTATAGAGAGTTAAAGGAGGGGGGTGCCATACCTCATAATCGGTATGCAATCCACATCACCTGATTTGGTGATACAAGAATCGAACGAAAAGTCGCTTTACATATCCAGATGATACAACTGTGTTTTATGTCTTCGTTGCAATCAGTTTCTTGATTCCCAAGATAATGAAATGAGGTTTTTTTCATCCATCTTTCCACATGATGGGAAATTGAATTAAAATTCTTTTTCTTATTTTACCAACACTTCCTTTAAAATGCTTGTGTCACCTCAGAATCAAGCACGGATATCAGAGAATATCTTTTTAGGCGCAAAGGATATGTGCCAACTGGAAGAAGGATCTTCTATGCGTAGATAAATCAATTTGTGGCTTTTACCCACGGGAGTTCATAATGACTGGTATTAAGTGGAGTCCGGAAAATGCAGTGCGAGAGGAAGGTAGAATCAAACGTGGTTGTTAAAGCAATTTGTTCTCATGAAGTGCAAGCAAATAGATACTTAACACAAATCACTTAATTCTTGATTACTGAAATCAACTTAGAGAATACATTAAGGTTGCCATGCTTGATCACTAATGCTGAGTTTTCCCAAATTGGTAAAATTGTATCCTTTGTTGTACAACAGCAGTAAAAGTTCATTGGGCCATGCATAAGTGGCTACATTATGTTACAATCAAATCACTTTACCCCCACAAGTATTCCATCTGTCCTACCAGCCAAATGGACTATAGATTCTTCTCCCTTTACTTATCTGTGTGTGTGTCACTAGGTGGTCGTGGTCACTTTTGGGGACTTACAACCATGAAAATCTGCATGAGTACACCACTAGGCATCATTTAAGAATGTTTTTTCTCCTAAAAAATTCTTTGTTTGTCTAAAATGACCATAGAAACATGAGAATTTCAAAATTTTGTGGAGATAATTTTTTAGATGATTAGTTCTGGTACAAGTGCAGGCTATGGTGATTTAGGTGAGGTACGGATATTTGATGCTTTGTAATTATTGTCTTCAAATCATTGACATGAAAGAGCTCTATTTATGTTTTGTCATCCAGACCGATTCGATGAAAAAAATACAGAAACAGTTTTGAAATTTAGAAAAAAAATTATGTTTACACTCAATGTGTGTTCAAGATTTCACATGTACATAAAGGTTTAAGTATAGGTTTTACTGATTTTGACAGTATATGAGTGTGATAACTGTAATGGGAGTATGTCATCCAGGACTCAGACCCTGACTGGTTTTGCCATTTTCTAGATGTTATTTGCTATTCCATTGCAGAAAATGATGGTCTTTAGAGATGAGGGAGGAGTAATTGAATAAAAGTCATGGAATTAGGCACAGACTAAGAGGACAAAAAAGATTTGACAGATGAAATAAAAAGGAACAGGTCTGGTTTGTCACTCAAGAGAAGCTGTCATGTGACAATGTCTTTTGGCTGCACGCAGTGGTGAGGATGATCAATGAATAAGTTACTTCCCCTACTTGGGGGGGGGGGGGGCATTGATCACAAAAGAAAAAAGCCTGAATTTAAAAAGATTCAAAGGGATCAGTTTAGTATAAACTTACATTGTAAATTGAACACCCAACTAAAAACCAATTTTGAATGGGAATTTAGAAAAACAATACAAAAAAATTTTTCGTAGACGTAATAAAGATTGTTTAAATTTCCGATTCTGTATCTACATTGATGTGGTCTGTACATTTTGTACATACATAACCAGCCAGGTAGATCAGCTTAAAAACTGAGAGGAAAATAAGTTGACTGTTTTAGTGATAGTTTTGGTTGATGGTTTCTAATTATAGGTTTAGGGTAATTAGGGGAAATGTGAAAGGAATAAGAAAAATAAATCAAGGGGTTTGGGAGTGAGAGAAGTTAGAAAGAAGAAGGGGAAAAGGAAAAGATTGTGGGACATGAAGGATAAAGTAAATGAGAAGAAGAAAAGAAAGATGGAGAGAAAAGAAAAGAAAAAGGATAGAGATGTGAAGCAATAAAGGTGAGATAAAAAGAAAGATCAATCATAAAATTGGAAAAAAGGGTGATCAATGAATCTTATGTCCTTTGCTTTTTGATTCAACTGAAGTCTGAATTTTCTAAAAACAAGTGGGCACAAACTGGTGGTCAATTTGTCATAAACTCAAATAGCATCTTGAAGCCCATCACTAAAAATCTATTTTGGAGGGGAATTTTCAAAAACCAAAAAAACAAAAGACCATTTTCCTGCTCTTGACGAGAGTGCGTCTGCAAAATTTCAAGTTCCTTCTACGAATGGTTAGGGCTGGGTAAATCCAGAAATTTAGATAGATATATACATATAAGTGTCAGAACACATGAATAACCTAAATCCACCAACAGTGATTGAACCAGTTTGTTGTGGATCATCATCATCATCTGTTTTTCAACGTCCGTTGTTGGTCATAGACCTTCCCTAGGATTCGTCCTCTCTATCATGAGCATCGTGGAGCCTGTACTTTCTGAATTTGTCTTGCTCGTCTCTCCATCTGATATTCTGCCGGCATGAATATCAATAGGCAACATCAATGAAATACTTTTTGGTTTTTTCAAAAAGTACATTTTTGGGTCCCTATGGTCCCTATGGTCATTTCGGATCAACAATGTGATAGTTTTAGATAAAAGATCTATTTGCTTTTAGATAATTTTTCAGATAATTCAAGTACAAACAGGGATTACAGGGATTCTTTTATGCCAGGTACAGATATCTATCTTTTTTGCAGGTCCTTTCTCTTTTACTGTAATTAATTTAAATCTTCTAAAAAAAAACATTGCTGGCTTACTTTTCTCTTATCAAGTTATTCTCTACCTTTTTTTATCACATTAATCTCCAGAAGAAGGATGTATAACCAATGCATCCTCCCAATAGTCACTTATGGAGCAGAAACATGGAACCTAACCAAGAGACAGATCTGCAAATTGAGAACCGTGCAACATGCACATAAAAGAATTATGCTGGGCCTCACATGGAAAGACCGCAAGACAGCACAGTTAATCTGGGAAAATGCAAGAGTCAGGGACATCATAGAATCAATTTGAAAATTCAAATGGCAATGGGCTGGTCATGTTGCAAGAATGGTAGACAACTGATGGACATCGCGACTTACGAAAAGAATCCCCTGAGATCATAGACGAAACCGTGGCTGGCAGAATACAAGATTGAGAGACAAACTTGACGAGTTCAGAAACTACTGGCTCCTGATAGAGAGCTCTGGTAAATCCTGGGGAAGGTCTTTGTCTAATGACTGATGATAAAAGACCGGCGATGATGGTGTAGAGGTGAATAGAAATACCAAATGAAGATGGAGTAGATAAAACTGACTTACTATAAGAGAGTAAGGTGTGAAATAATGAAAGAAGTGTGAGTATATAGATAAAATCATAAAAGGGGTTTAAAGGTGTGAGTTGAAAAGCCATCAGCAACCGGCTTACCTTTGAATCAATGACGGTGTGTTTGATATTTCTTCTTGACTCCCTAATTCTTCTTCCTTTTATTTTCTCTTGAATCAAGAAAGAACACGTGGATGCCAATACTTCCATTCTCAAGGAACCAACAGGTGCAGAATAGATATTCGTTCTGGCTTGAAGTGAATATTATTCACTCCTATTAAGGGTGTGGGCAGAGAAAAATGCTGGCTATATAAAAGTAAAGTAAAGGAAATATAAAAAGTCAGGCGGCAGGTGTTCAGATTTTGAACCTACTTTGCTGAATTTGCCAACTCTGGTTTCACAATTTTATTTTGATCTTTAGATATTGATTAACTGAATTCAACTTGCTGTCATGTTTGTACTTGAGTTTTTCCTCATAAACTGATGCTCAAATGGTTTGCATAGTAATAATAGCAAAATATACCAAAATTATGTACTAGTCTATCAGAGAGTGGGAGTTATCATTTTTTAGGGGCAAAATCATGACAACAAGGTTGAAAAATATCTAAAACCATCCAGTTAAGGAAAAAAAAACCCTGCCAATCTTTCTAAGAACTTTCAGGGGCAGACATTTTGAAATTCAAAATGGATGACAGCAAATGTATATTTCTTCCAATTATGACTTAGTCATTGTGCATGTATGCGTCTTGAAATACAATCACTTTTCTCATAAACTAATGGCCACCCTACCTTGAAAATCTTTTGAAATCCATGGAGAACTTTTGAAGATATTGTGGTGAAAGACAAGAACAAATACAGAAATGTACAAAAAATGCCAAGATATCTCTCAATCAGAGACAAATCCAACCCAAAATTCAATCTCTTTTTCCTTACAATGGGGCTTATCCTTCTACAAAATTTAATTGGAATTCATTACAAACTTTTGGAGATATCTTTTGGAAAATGTTGGAACAGAAAAAAGTTATTATTTAAATGAATAGATGCCAGTAGACTAAAGGACGTAGAAGGAAAATTTTGCAAGATTAGGGTTATAGAGAAGAAGGGCTAGAAAGTTAGTCACTCAATAAAAATTGTTACATGACCAACCAGTATGTTGTGTTAGGGTTGATCAATCAAAAAATTGGAAAAAGGGGGAAGTATTAATGAATGGGTTATTTCTCTAGCACTTTGTTGGGTATTTATCGCTAAAAAAGTCTGAATTTTGAAAAAAAAACCCCAAACAATTGGACACTAAATGAGGGATCAATTTACCCAGAAATTACATTGCAATTTGAACCCTCAACTAAAAACGTTTAAGTGGAAGAATTTAAAAAAAAAAATGTTTTCCTGTAGATGTAATAAGGAATAATTGCTAAAATTGGCAGCCCTCTAGCTCTATTGGCCTGTGTTATATATACATATATAGCTAGCCAAACCAATTTGAAAGCTGAAGAAATCTATGCTGTCAGTTTCTAACAGATATATACTAAGTGCTACCAAAGAATTTTGGAATTCAAACAGTATGAGTTTTTGCCAATACCTTGTGAGACTGGAGCTACTTTGGAGGAGATGGTGGAAACTAGGTGTTAGATGAAGTAATTCTTTTTCATCACTCATTTTGTATTCCCTCAAGTTTTCGGTAGCATCTATTGGATGAGTATAATTTTCAGATGCAGTTGCACTATATTTTTCACTTTGAGAACATATGATGCCATGCAGTATAAACCCACACTCATCTTCGATGGAGTAATATTGTATATTAACTGTCAAATATATATCACTGATCAGCATCTTCTGATTTTGACCAGAGCTTCTGTATTATTCATCATGTGGTAGTATCTTAAACTCTCGACCCTCACAGGTAGTGAATATAAAATTTAGTGGATTGAATTCAAATATATAGAATTTAGTTCAGACTGTATTTTTGTGAATCTTTTGATTCATGTATGTGATTGATTTCCTGTCATTTTCATATTTAGCTTCTCTGTTCAACAAAAGCTAAGAAAAAGCCAATTTCCTGTGATGCATTTTCTCAATCTTTTCCCCTACTTGTATCTAAGGCTGTACTTAGGGCAAGGCAATCTGCAGCTTTGCAGGGCCATAAGATTCTAGTCCCTCTCCCCCTACCAAAAATATGTCTTAGAAAATATTTTTCACTTGCCATTACAGTTAATAATTGAACAACCATAGCGTTAAAATTCATGTGAAAAAAATTCCATTAAAGAATGAATATGGCCTGAACTAATTCTATTTATGGTATCACTGGTGTTTTCCATTGGAAAACATTTAACATAGATTAAGAAAAACATCTGGATATATATAGTTTCTGAAGAACCTCGATGGTATTTTAAAATCTGTCAGACAATAATACCAGGTTCCGCATGTACTGGCATACCGCTGGTGTGAGGACACCATCATCTTTTTGCAGTGCAAAAATTTAGACAAATCTAGCCATTTTCAACTGGCAGAAAATGCCATAAAATGCTAACAGTGTTACATTAGCACATTTTGGTATTTTTGACATTTTTTTGAGGTTGATTTAACATTTCTGAGTCGGTAACACTGGGAGTCACACCCTGAGTTACTGTCCTGGGTGACACCAACCCAAGGAAAGCCACTGCTTGCATGAAATTATGCACTTGGCTGCGTCAATATTGAATTCGGGCCTGCTTCTATCACTTTCATTCCTAATAATCTTAATTACTTTGTTCTGATTGTTTGATTAACCAATCAAGTTTTGATAACATCTGTTTAAACTTTCTTCACATTTGCCAATATTCTGTTTCTTTCCTCACTCTGTATCAACAACAGACAAATTGATTCTAAGGTTTTGGTTTATGCTTTCAACAAACCACATCATTTTAATTACTTAGTTTTGGTTATATGTTATATCAAAAACCATCAACCAAAACTGTCAAAATAGGTTTCTTCAGTATTCGAGCTGATCTGGCTGGCTATTTGTGTATTGCATGTGCAAGCTACAGTGATGAATCTAGAGAGCTGATAATTTCAATATTTATTCTTTACGTCTTTCTTTCTTTGTTTTTCCCAAATCCTCACCACAAAAGTAGGCTTTTGGTGGAGGAAATCATTTTGCAATGTAAATTTATGCTAAATTGATTTCTTGTTTTGTGTCTGGCATTCACAATTTTTTTTTGTTGAAAATTCAGAATTTCTTTTTAGTGATCACCGCCCATGCTCAGCATGTATGGGATAATTGTGATTCGTAGATTTCTTTGGAATGCTAGTCATGATTTATGCTTATCAGATGATTCCTATAATTATTTGATTTGTCACCCCTACACTGCATGCTGCCAAAAGACGGTTATGTGATGGTTTCTGTTGATTGAGTAACCAGACATATTTGATTAACCAATAGCGTTTTAATGACAACTTTTAAAACTTTCTTAACATGTCAGTATTTTATTTCTTTTTTTAACCTGTATCAACAAGAGACAAATTGATTCTAAGGTTTTGGTTAATGCTTCCAACTAACCATGTTCTTTTTTTATTTTATTTCTGGTTATATGTTATATTGTCGTGTTTTAAAAAGCCCAAGAATCGATAGCGTTGGCATAAGCACAAAGGTATCAGAAACTGTCAAACAAAAATGTCAAAAAAGGTATCTTCAGTTTTCAAGTTGGTCTGGCTGGCTGACTATGTATGTATTAATGTATGAAGTGTAAGGGCCATGCAAAAGTAGATGGAGGCCCAAATTTCAACATTTACACCTTATCATGTCTTGCAAAAATGTTTCTTTTTGTTATTCGGAAATTTCAAATTTTTCAATTGATCACCCTCTCACACGGCATGCTGCCAAAAGACGTTGGTCACATGACTGTTTTTATTGGATGACTTACCTGACCTGTTTTTGGTTGTATGTTATATTGTCGTGTTGCCTTTAAATACACAAAAATGAATAGTGTTGGCGCAGGCACACAAGTATTTTATTTCTTTCTGTTTGAAAACCATTTGTTGTGTAGTTCTCTTCATGGCCAATCATGTTCTGTCTTTGCCAAAATGATGATTATTTTGACATCCCTTGAAATTAGACTCCCTGACACCTTTGTACATGATGTTGACACAACTGTAAAGGAATGTGTATTTCTTATATTGAATAAAAAGAGATAAATAGAAACCATCATGTGACCGATTCCTTTTGGCAACATGACACAGGTGATCAATTAAAAAATACTAAAAAAGAGGTGATTAATGAATAAGTTACTTCTCTTGCCGGGCAGTGAAGTCTGAATTTTCAAAAAACAAGCATGAATGCTGTCACAAACAGAAGATCAATCTAACATAAACTTACACTGATAACTGGACCCCCCCCACTAAAACCCAATTTACGTGGTAAATTTTCAAAAAACGAAACATTAGGAGTAAACATTGGAAATTTAAGGCCTCTAGCTCCATTGGTGTCACCTGTATGCATGATATATAGCCAACCAGCAAACTTGACCAGATTGAAGGAAACCTGTGTTGACAGTTTTGGTTGTCAGTCTCCAATATTACACACGAAGAAGTAAAAATTACTGAGAAAGAATTCTGAAGATTTTGAATATAAAATTAACAAGTCTTCTATTTACCAAAGGATTGTTGGTTTTGAATGAATAATTTAAACAAGTTGAGACATCACTTATGAATTAGAATATTCCATTAGATCAATGGAAAGCAGGCTTATTTGCATTTGCAAAAATCTCAGAAGATAAACACACCCCATGAATAACTTAATGCAATGGTGGGCCTGTGGTTGGTGTCATCTGGGTTGGTGACTCCTGGTGTAATCCCTTCCCAAATTCGAAAACTTGCCTTCTTTTCAGGATATCTGGAATTTTGGTGATCTTTTTGTACTAATACATTATTCATCACGATTCTCACAAATTACTGAATGGGATGGCATAAGTCCACAATGACGATTCTGACTTTGTGAAATAATACTTAGAAAATGAGTATGGGTACCATGAAAATGATTTTTTTAAAAATTCAATCACTTTTTCTGTAGCCTTTTGTTCGTCCTTCATCAAATTTTCATTGTAATTCATTAAGAACTTCTGGAGATAAAATGTGGACAATCATGAGAACATACAAAAATGTATGAAAAAAATGGGAATAACATTCAATCAAAGAAAAATTCCTGGATCCACCCCTAAATTCAGCCAACATTTTCTTACTCCATTGTCCAACCTTCCACAAAATTTCATTAGAAAAAGAATTACCACAAAACTATCTGAAAATGTTTTGGCAATCTTGGTGTCAACCTCTCTGAAGGTGTCAACCTGGGCCCTCTCTGCAACTGATATATGTTCATCTTCTAAGAATATTTTTTCGTAATCCCAATTGAGTAAGAGTAAAGAATGATGTCAGCAATTGCTTTCATATAAATTACTTTGAGAAAGGAACTTTTTAAAGATTTTTTTCTTTCTGCTGGGAAAAAAACAAACATTAAAATTAATGTATAAATTTGAAGAAAACAACAAGTAAAATATGCGTGGGAAAAATCAATTATAAAATCAAGTGCAAGAAAATTTTGTTTTAAATTTAATTGAAATCGTATAAAATCTTCAGTTGAATGTATTTGAGGGCTTCTTGGCTTTTAATACATTCACCTTGTCTTGTATATTGATTCATGAATTATTTATTTATCAACCTGATAATTTGACATCAGAAAATCAGGCATTCATTCTGAACTTTTCATTTAAAGGTAGATTTAAGAGCATAAAATTCAACATTGAATTAGAAATAAGTGTAGATGATAACTGAAGTCAGGATATATATATATATATATATATATATATATATATATATATATATATATATATGTAAAGAGACAGTCAGACTGAGACCGGGATGAAAAGAGACAGAATCACACAGACAAAAAAAATGGTGCTTGTTCGAAGAAAAAGTAATCATCATGCTTGATGAGGATTAGTCTTTTGTCTCTTGTCAACAAAACTGTCAACATCATCATAGGTTTCTTCAGATTTTAAGTTGCTCTAGCTGACTGGCAAGCTAAGTACGGAATTTGATGGCTGAAAATTCAAACATTTAATCCTTATGTCTAGGAAGAACATCTTTATTTTACATTGAAAATACCCCCAAATGTTTTTTTAGTGGGGTGGGTGGGGGTCAATTTACAATGTGATTTTGTACTAAATTGGTCTCTTACTTTGTGTCCAGTTGCGTTTAAGCTTATTTTATTTTAAAAATTCAGACTTTTCAGTGACCATTGCCTAACAAAAAGCGAGAGAAATAACTTATTCATTGTTGACATTTTTTCACAATTTTTGTTTTGATCACCCCCAATTTGCTGTCAAAAGTCATTGGTCACATGACGGTTTCTATTGAGTGACTAACCAGATCTAATTTGTATTTTCTTCAATGATTCATCTTCTGAGCACTCACAAAACCTTCACTATATATTTTCATATTCAATTTAAAACAGGTCTGGTTTGTCACTCAATAGAAACCTTCACATGTCCAAAGCCTTTTGGTAGCATTCTTTGTTGGGTGTGACCAATCAAAAAACTGGAAGAAGGAATGATGAATTAGTTACTTCTATCACCTTTTGTTTGGGCGGTTATTACCAAAAAAATACTGAATTTTCCCAAAACAAGTGAGAACAAAATCTGGGATCAATTTAGAAGAAACTTACAATATAAAATGAACCCTCCCCTAAAAACCCTTTGAAGGGGAAATTTTCAACATTTTTTGGAGAATAAGGAATAAATGTTAAAATTTTCAGCTTCTAGCTCCATAGATGTGGCATCATTGATACATACATAGCCATCAAAGCAATCAGCCAGACCAATTTAGAAAACTGAAGAAACCTATTTTGATAGTTTTGCTTGACTGTTTCTAATACCCTAGCCTCAAACAAATACTCTAGTAAATTTTGACCTGTAACGATTCGTGAATGATCTGTGGAAAATTACTCCAAATGAACAGAAAGGTTTTGTTTGGTGGAATATACCTGTTTTGTACACAATCAAATGATGAAGACTAGAATATATAATGGATGAATCAACACAAAGAAGAAGATTATAAGGACTTTAACTTGAAAAGAATAGATAAGGTATTATCTGATAAGTCTTCATTTTATTTTCCAACAGAAAACTCATTTATGATAGAAAAAAAAGAATGATATCAGATTACTTTCGTAATAATAAAACTTTCCATCAGAAGTAAGCGTCTTTGCTTAGTAAACAAGTGAATACCATTTTATATGATCTGTGAAAAAATTCCTTAGCTGCAGTGATACGAATGAGTACAGATTTAAAAAATAAGGAAACTGATCTTGTAGCTTTATTATATGAAAACAAGATAGGTTAAAATACTAATTGCACCTTATCTTGTCTCAGGAGTATCATATCCTACTTATTTGATATATATTTATGCCTTGCGCTGATTTTGGAATAATTTTGTCTTTCAGTAGCAAAATCTGGGGAGCAATATTTTAGTTACAATACAGGATGGAGCAGTTATGAAAATGTTGATGGAAAACGGATCCTGTTGAAAGAAGCCATCTTAATCACTGCTCATGGTGAGTATCATGTTTATTTAAAGATACAAATAGTTGAAAGGAAATAAGAGACTGTAGCAGATGTGATTTAATGACCTTGGTAAAGGCGTGAATCTACTTAACCCCCCAACTATGGATGAATAGCATGGCTATTGGAGCCTTTTAGCCCCCTGTGATGCTGAAGGTAAGTTACTCTGACAAAAAACCTTTGGGGTTGGTAAAAGCTACTTGCTACTGAAATTGCCATGGTATCAGATGTACTGTGGTTGTGGCCCTATACCTCATTAGGAGTAAACAGGGATAAACAGAACAATAAATGCAGAATTACAGACATTTTGAAGAAATATATTCAAAGAGGAGAATCCATCTAATGAGAGGATTTTTGGAGGTTGTATTTCTCTCCCTCTTCACTCTATAAAAACATAATATTTTTGATGTAAAAAGCAAAGCCATAAATTATGGCTCTTTTTCATTTACCATTTCAAAGATCTTTTATTTTCTGGTTGTCATAAAGAATTCAAGTATTTGAACTTTCATTTCTGCTTGTTTCCGTGTATTCATTGTAACCATTTAATGAGTCATCAAAATGAGAAATTATGAGAGGGAATGAAAGCCCAAAATGGGTTTGGTTAGTCATTCATTAGAAACCATCAAGCGACCTACATCTTCTGGCAGAATTCCATCTTGGGGGTGATCAATTAAAAAATGGAGAAATAAGTGATCAATAAGTCAGTTACCTCTCTCGCCTTCTGTTAGACAGTGATCACTAAAAAAGTGTGAATCAAAAAAAGCCACAACACAATGCTGTTTGACAAAAACTAAGGAATCAATTTTGCATAAACTTACATTGCAAATTGAACCCTACACTAAAACCTATTTAGGGGTAAATATGAAAAAATAAAAAAAAAACTCCAAAAAACATTTTTTCTGAATATTATAAAAAGTAGAAGATGGAACTTTGTCTAGTTCTGCTTGTACAGCCTGTACATATGTTTAAATAGCCAGCCAGCAAGACCAACTTTAAAACTGAAGAAACCTTTGGTGACAGCCTTAGTTGACAGTTTCTGATACTCAGAAGATATTTATATTCAATGCCAAAATTGATGTTCTTTTATTTCATGACAAAATATATTTATGGCAGTGGCATATGGTGCTTTGTATCTTGTTTGTGGTATGATTGCACAAAAACCTAAAAATATTTTAGTGTCCATAAAAAGCAACGAACAGTAAAAAGTCTTTTGTATGATATAGGGAAGATGGTCCCAATAGTATATTGTAAAAATTCACACCTACAACCATTCAATGTTACAGTCGACAAAGAAATAAGTGAATTAATGAAAGAAAAACAAAATTTGAATTTGACACTATTATCCACAGACAATAATTTCTGATCCAAATTTACTTTTTCATTAATTTTTTTTATTCGTTTTCACCTGTGATAGTGTCTTATCAAGATTTTAAAAATAAGAAGATCCCATTAATCCTAAAGAGAAGGGTGTACAACCAATGCATCCTCCCAATAGTCACTTATGGAGCTGAAACATGGAACCTAACCAAGAGACAGACCCGTAAGCTGAGAACCATGCAACGTGCACATGAAAGAATAATGCTGGGCCTCACATGGAGAGACCACAAAACAGCACAGCACATCCGGGAAAAGACAAGAGTTAGAGACATCATAGAATCCATAAAAAATCTCAAATGGCGGTGGGCTGGCCATGTTGCAAGAATGGCTGACAATCGATGGACATCACGACTCACAACATGGATTCCCTGAGACCACATGCGCAACCGAGGCCGACAAAATGTTAAATGGAGAGACAAGCTAGACAAGTTCAGGAAGTACTGGCTCCGTGACGCCCATGATAGAGAAGTGTGGCAAATCCTGGGGAAGGTCTATGTCCAACGACGGACTCTGAAAGACTGATGATGATGATGATGATGATGAATTCTCAAATTTCTACAACCGTCTTTACATCGTTTCAAAAAAGCTTCAGCTGTCCATTTTTTTTATGGACATTGAAATATTTTTATGTTTTTGTGTATCCATAGCCCACAGCACTCCCGAGATACAAAGCACCATATGCTACTGATTCATGGCTCTGACTGTCATTGAGCTGCCAAGATTAACAAAGAGATATAGATTGGAATCTCTATTCACATAAAATCTTTCATTTGTTGTGTCAAACTCATTAAGTTGAAGAGTTGATACTTTTGACTTTTAATTAAAAGCCACTGAGACTTTGGTGAGAAATCATCATAATCTCCTGATTCAGAAGTTTATTAAGATCAGCTTAGTCTGACACAGAGCCAGATGGGGAGATACAGAAGTGTTGGATAATTGAGTTGTACCAGATGGGAAAAACTTACCTGCCTTGAAAATTAGCCTCTGACTTATTATTATTACTATTATTTTTATTATTATTATCATTTACTTATTATGCAATGATTTTTTTTTATTCTCATACTCATCTTGTGCTTTTCTTGCAATATCAAAAACTAGCTTTGGCATCTTCAAAAATGTTTATATTATCCGACACAAGATACGTTATTCTGGAAATGGTTCATATTTTACCTGAATCTCACCTGTGTCTTGATGATACCTTGAATCGCAAAATGAGGATTTGTTTATTGAAATGTGTTCTATAAAATATGTATTTTGACCTGAATAAATCATAATACAAACTGTGGCAAAGAAAACATTCTTACCTTAAGTTAAGCACCTCCCTGTGGGTGCCTACTGTAGAGCCCACCATTTGCAATTGCCAGAGGGTTCCTGCATGGTTGGCTATAACATGTAACTGGTGAAAATAAAAACGTGAGTTTTCCTCGGAGAGATTGTTTTGACGTGAATATGCTTCGTTAATGGAGAATTTTTGTTTGCCGGTGTATCTCTTGTACCAGTCTATGTGTTCGGGACTATTTTCAATGCAATTGCTTCAGCACTACTCCCATTACTTCTTGCATACAACTGTGTTGTGTGTCTTAACTCTTTTAGTGCGGGTAGTTTTACAATCTATGTGAGCTCCTGCGCATGAGGTATGTTGTGTGTTTTTTATTTTTTTTGACTGTTTGTTGACACATTGAGTAACCTTAAAAACATAAACAAACTGATATGAAAAAATACTAATTAAACTTAATTTCAGGCATCAGTGAACTTTTAACTCTAATTTAATGTCTAATCTAATGAATTCATTTCACTTAAAATTCGTGTTCTAGGATTATTGTGTAATGATCACATTTTAATGAGTGGAATATACATGAAAAAAGTTCTTTAAAAATAAAGATATAACTTTGTTTAACATACTACAAATACATACACACTCTCTTTCTTTCACTTGTCTGCCATTCTTGCAACCTGACCAGCCTATTGCCATTTGAGTTTTTTAATGGATTCCATGATGTCTCGGTCTCCTATTTTCTCCCGGATATATTGTGCCGTCTTATAGTCTCTCCATGTGATGTTGAGCATGATTCTCTCATATACTTGTTGTATGTTTCTCAGTTTGTAGGTCTATCTCTTGGTTGTGTTCCATGTTTCAGCTCCATAGGTGACTATATGGTTGTATAGCCTTCTTTTTAGGATTATTGGGATCTTCCTATTTTCTAAGGGTGAGCTTACCTTGCCAAAGGCAAACCATCCTCGAATGATTCTTTGCTTGATTTCTCCTTCTTTTGTGGCTTCCATAGAGATTCATTGTCTACCTTCTCAAGCTTTGAATCTTCAATCCTGATAGTTGTATTTACATTTCCGATGTTGTTGTTGCACTTGATCTTTGTTTAGTTAAAGCTCATGTGTAGGCCGACTTTTTTGCTTCCTTCGTTTAGTTCATCTAGCATTAGTTGGAGGTTGTGCAGGTTTTCTGCAAAAAGAGCAATGTCGTCTGCAAATCTGAGGTTGCTCAGATATTTGCCGTCTATTTTGATTCCTCTATTCTCCCAGTCTAGGTCCTGGAAGATCATCTCGAGGCAGGCTGTGAAGAGTTTGGATGAGCTGGTATTACCATTTATTTCCCCTTTTTAGAGCTGGAAGAGTTCAGTCTTTATGTAGCCTGATGAAGGAGCTGTGGTGACAATATATGTTGCAGTACTCTGATGTATACAGGGTTTACACCTTGTAGAGTGATGGCCTTGAGGACTATAAGGTTTTCCACTGAGTCAAAAGCCTTTTTTTGAAATCTATAAATGCTGCAGTTAGTGGTATTTTGTATTCTGCTGCTCTTTCTTTCAGCTGATTTATTGAATGGAGATGGTTCATGGAGGAGCAGTTTCTTCTAAAGCCAGCTTGTTCCTGTGGTTGGTTTTCATCTAGTATTTTTGTGATCTGGTTGGTGATAATTTTTGTGAAAACTCTGTAGACGCAGTTGAGTAGGGTTATAGCTCTGTAGTTGTTGAAGTCTTTGGAGTTTGCTCTTTTATGTAAAAGCATCATGAATGCCACATTCCAATTTTCTGGGAGTTTACTTTGTTTTAGGCATAAGTTGAATAGAATAGCTAGTTTTTTTAGTGATGATCTTACCAGCTTTTTTGAGTAGATCGATGGTGATCTTAACTGGTCCAGGAGCTTTTCCTTACTATTTTATGAATTGTATCTTCATGGAGTCAACAATGATAAAACTTATGAACCCCCACAACAGCAATATTTAAATAGATGAGGGATAATTTTCTGTGAGAGTGTTTTGTAATGAATGCTGAATGATATTCAGAAGATGGATGCTATAAGGCTGATGATGGTGATGATGACTTATGATGTCTTATATGATTACATTCTATCATTATTGTTGTACAAAATCTCAGTAAAATGGACAAAATGCTTGTACATGATAACTTTAATGCTTTTGATGAAGGGAGATACATTGAACCAAATATTCAATTTTCAGTATCATTACATAATATATCTATTATATATAATTATTATAATCATTGTGTATCAATATTATTATGCTCTAGTTGATTGCTGAACAATGCATCCAACTTTCAGTCTTTATTAATCTCATTGTGCTTATATTTCTTCTTTCATGTTTTCGTCTATGGTGGATGTTTTAAATGGCAGAGTTCGGTGAGTATAAATAAGTTTCTATTTTTCTCAGATATTGAGAGGATAATGCAATTTACCTTTCTGACATTTAGATTCTTCTTCCAAATGTTTTGCTGAAAGGAAGGAAAACATTAGTGCAATATGAGTACTGTATTTCACTTTCATTCTGAGATCACAGAATCATTTGGAATTAACCGCATCTATTATCAAGGGACTTTAGGGTTAAACAAAATTGTTCAATTTTTCTAATTCAAGCCAAAAGCTAGTAAAGATTAATTCAAAATGGCCGAAGAGAATTGCTTGTTCTATATCAATCAGGCTTAAAGAATGGCTTGTATAAAAAACTGCTTACTATGATAGAATAAAGAATGTTGTTCCAAAACACGATAAGTGCCGTGTAAAAAATGAATGTTCAATCAATTTAAAATCAAATTCCAGATTTGACCATTTTGTCCAATTGCAGCCTTTTTATATACATGCATGGAAGTTCTGATAAAACGAAAAATTCATATCAAGAATTTGATTTTTAATTTAATTAACATTTATCTTTTAAATGGTGGTCATCAGGTTTTGAAAGCATACTCATTAAAATACGTATAAAAAAGGTGTTAGTGAGAACAGGAAAGAAACGGAAAAAACAAAGTTTGACAAAAAGTGATCAATAAATTAATCAATAGAGATATTATAGAAAATATTTATATAATATAGATAGTATAAATGGATAAAAACTACTTTGAATTCCAAATTATATAAAAGTTGGTCTGGTTAGTCACTCAATAGGAATCATCTTATGACCAACATCTTTTGACAGCGTGTCATATGGGGAGATCAATTGCAAAAATAGGATCAATGAATAAGTTACTTACTTTTTGTTGGGCAGTGATCGCTGAAAAAGGCCAAAAAATTTCAAAAATAAATATGAGTGAGTGCTGCCAGACACAAAATAATGGATCAATTTAACATAAACTTACATTGCAAATTGAACTACCAAATTTGAAAAAAAACTTGTTTTTTCTAGTCATGATAAAAAGAAATTGTTTAAATTTTCATCCCTGTAGCTCTATTGGTATAGCCAGTTCATGTGATACATGCATAAATAGCCAGCTAGATGGACCAACTTAAAAAACTGAAGAAACCTCTGTTGACTGTTTTGTTGATAGTTTTTAGTTTCCATCATCAATCAGCCTTTTAGTGTCAGTCATAGATCTTTGCTAGAACTTTCTATCATTGGTGGGCTCTTCTAGTTTGTCACTCCATTTTATTTTCTGCCAGCCACACTTTTGAATATGTTCTCCTCTGATCCATGATGTCAGTTGTGATGTCCAGTGGTTGTCTGTTGTTTTTGCAACATTGCTATTTGCAGTTTTCTAATGGTTTTATGATACTTCTGACTCCTGTTTTTTCTCTAATATTGCGTGCAGTCTTTTGACCTCTCCACGTGATGTTGAACATGATTCTCTCGTGCACGTTGCATAGTTCTCAGCTTGAGGATCAATCTTTTGGTTTGGTTCTGTGTTTCTATTCTGATCGTTGTGTCTCTGTCCCCCTTTGTTGAACATAACATTTGTTCTACTGAAGTTCATGTGAAGACCTACTTTCTTGCTTCCTTCGTCCAGTTTGTCTAGCATTCTTTGGGGGTCATAAGGCTATTATATAGTATCTAACTACAATTGAAGAAATCTTCCTGTGTCTCTGTGTGTATACACCATGATTACTCAACAACTGGGCATTGTCTGAAGTTGATAATTCCAAGATATATCAGTTAGCACACAAGGCAGTTTAGTATTGAGTTTGAAGTTTTTTTTGATCTGCAGATCTTGATAAGTCTAATAAAAATCAATGAAAGAATAATAACGTCTTCAGTTTCTTTAAATTATCTTCCTTGACTTCATCTTTTCAGAATGATTCATATTTATATATAAAATATTCAAATCAGCGACATTGACAAAAAGTACCTAAACTCATTAGGAGCTGTGGTTTTGTATGATGGATGGAAATTATTTCATATGACAATTATAACAGGCTGCTTGCTCCATACACCATAAAGTCCATCCCCTTCTAAATATGCACCTTTTGAATGGGAACTGCCCTAGTATTAGTTGATAATATCTTAATGAAAAAAAAAGAATTGGAAATTACCCCCCTTATGTTGTAATATGTCTTACTAATTAGATATCAAGTAGAAAACGTTTTAGCTTTCACTTTCTTTGTTCTGGATACATTTATGGTTACACATACCAACATAGTGTTATATCAAAATGTCAAATGTCAAAAATGTCCAAAAATAATGGTCCAAGTATATAATGTCCATTGCAAATGGTCCAAAGACAGAATGTGCAAGAATGCAGATATTTCCAAAGCAATGAGGTCTAATGCAAAAAGACCCAGTGTTCAAAGTGACAATTATATATATATATATATATATATATATATATATATATATATATATATATATATATATACACACATACACATGATATATACGCATATGTACACATACACACATTTGTACATGTGTCCGTACCTGACACCATTTCTATGAAGCATTCTCTAGAACCACTTTTCTGTTTTATCACCTCTGTCATTTAAGGTTTACTTTTTAACTGAACTGGGTAGTTCTCTGATGTTGCTTTTCAAATGGCTTTTTAAAATCCTATAAAAAGCAATTCCAGCATCAGAGAACTAGCCAGTTGAAATATCAATTTTGACTTATAACATCAACATAAAAGGATATGAAAATCTGGAATCATTTTATTCAAAACATACAAGACGGTTTAAAATTCTGTGTATAGAATTATAATTCATTGGAAACAGATCTTTTCATAGTGAATAGTCAAATCATATCATTTTTTCAGGAAAGCATCAACCAAAACTATTGAAATAGGTTTCCTCAGTTTTCAATTTGGTCCAGTTGGCTGGCTGGTTATTGTATGCATGCGTACTGATGGCACCAATGTAGCTAAAAGGCTGAAATTTTCAATACTTGTTAAAATGTCTAGAAAAAACATTTTTTGTTCCCCATCCCATAAAAAAATAGGTTTTAATGGAGGGGGTTGTTCAATTTACTATACAAGATCATGCTAAATTGGCCAATATTTTGAGCCCACTTTTTTTTTAATGGAAATCCAAACTTTTAAGTGATCTAGCAAAATGCAATGAAACTTATTCATTGATCTCCCCCAAAGACAGCATGCTGCCAAAAAATGTTTGTTACTTGAGAGTTTCTTTTGATTGACTATCTTCACCTTTTTTTTTTTTTCTACTTTTTCACAAGAAAACTGCCCCTGACTTGGTGAGTTTCCAAAGTTCGTTTGGAAGCTTTTGTATCAGAGTAATGGTTTCTGGTTAATTCCAGTCTTCTGTTGAAATCTTATCAAGTGTCAGTTTGTGTTGCCTCAATGCAAAGTAAAATTGACTCTCCTTTTTTGAATACCAATAATGAGAAATCAATATAAATCTACTGAATACTTTCATAGGTTTATGTAAGCATTGTCACTAGTATAAGTCTGTTTAAATTGATGGCCCTGTACTTGATTTTCTTTCCGTTTTTATCACCGTGAACACTGCTTTAAAATTGACGGTGCAAAAAGAAAAGATTTATTAATATGGCTACACGGTAATTGAACATAAAAGTTTACATTATTAGGAGTTGATAAATTCCTCTATTGGGATTCTAATTGTGTACAGTATTTGTCGCTTATAAATACATGATTTTAAAAAAGACTCTTCCATAAAAACAGTATACAAGTATGTGCTGAAACTCTGTTGAAGTTATAAATAAGCGTGTCTGGATGTTTCCCTGAATAACGTTTTGTCGACACACTGCTGACAGCCGTTTCATCATGTGGATTATTTTGCCCGAAACCTTTTTGTCAAAATGATTTTTCGCTGACTTGGCTAAAAAATATACGAATAAATAAACTTTGACAACGACATATTGATGTCTTGCCGCTAATGAAAGTGAACAAACTAAAAGGTTGACTTCAAAAAAGTTCAAGTTTGTTCATTTATTAATTTCTTGCAATACAAAATATGAATATTTTTGGACAATAAACATGGAGATTCATAAGTGAAACAACCCAAAATGAAAAAACATCCTTCTGGCAAAAAAAAACAACTTTTTGCTGAAATGTCAGTCGGCAAAAAGCCCAGTCGACGAAACATCGTTTTGGCAAAAAGGTTTTATGGCAGAACATTCGCATGATGAAACAGCTGTCAGCTAACTTGTTTTCCTGAAGCATCTTTCAGCAAAAAGTCTGAGAGCCGTAGATAAGAGATGAATCTATAACAACCAATCTGTTCAGGCAAACCATCAATCATTTCTTTTACTGATGATTTTGAATCTCATATCGATGTAAGTCCTCATTGGAAGATCTTATGCAAAATTGAGGCCCACAGAACACAAGGTGGAGAGATGAACTGGACAAATTCAGAAAAAACTGGCTCTGCGACGCCCATGATAGACAAATGTGACGGATCCTGGGAAGGTCTATATCCAACGACGGACGTTGAAAGACTGATGATGATGATGATGATAATGATGATGATGATGATGATGAATTGCATTTCTACTCATAAATCCCAGTGAATGTTAGAGGGGGCTTCTCAAGGAGCCAAGCACCCCAGGCCTCTAAGAATCTATAGCTAAGCCTATGTCCAGACATGGGACATTATGCCAGACTAATTTAAACCAATATCAACAACTAATGAGGATGGTGTAAATAGGCAATTTAACTTAGCAAAAGGTTTCCCTAAATTTCTATTCAAAAACATCGACCAAAACTGTCAACCTGTTTCTTCAGTTTTTAAGGTGGTCTGTCTGGCTGGCTATGTATGTAAATATCATACATAAAGGCTGTACCAATGAAGTTACTGGGCTGACAATTACAACATTTACTCTTTATTACGTTTGACAAAATGTTTTTTTCTTTGTTTTTTGAAAATTTGCCACCTAAACAGGTTTTTAGTGAGGGGTCCAACACCATTTTCTAATTTTTTAATGGATCATTCCCAAGATGACATGCTACCAAAGACATTGGTCACATGACAGTTTCTATTGAGTGACTAGCCAGACCTCTTTTTGTAGAAGTTGTTGGCTTTTTGAGAAAAATTGTGGTTTCTTTCTTTTTTTCAATACTTCTAAATGTTTCCATTTTTGGGGAAGAGAATATTATGGACTTCAGTCATGAAGGTTTATCAGTTGTGCTACTTAGACTTACATGAGAGTAGAAGAGATTGTATTGCATGAAGCCAAAATAACTGGAACATTATGACCCAGGAATCACAATTCATTTGTAGGATTGATCCTGCGTGACTTTCTTTGTCCATTCCCATGGAAAACAATACAAAATGTCCTCTCCTATATTGCTTGTAACAATATCTAAGAAAATCACATACAAAGCAAGCCCGATGAAATGACTTTAAAAAAGTTGAAGTTTGTCTATGTAGGAAATCAATATAAATTATTTACAGCGGATAATAGTGTCTAATTTAAAGAGCATTTGATACGGAAAAATGATCAAAGATTCCTAAAATATGCCTGGATCTAATGGATATAAAAATTAATTGTGATCCAGCACTTTCAACAATACTTCTAGCCAAGATTAGAAAAATTAATGAAATATCCCACTTCTCAAACTGAGGAAGATCTCATCTAGTTTGGGATTCCTTGAATTTATTATAAAGGCTAAAAAAATCTGAAGCCTATGTTTACAATATATACATACATATATATATATATGTATATATATATATATATATATATATATATATATATATATATATATATATATATATATAATTTTTATCCTTGGAAACCTTTCTGCAAAAAGAGATAAATCTTATTCAATCCAATATGATTTTCTACTATTGATTTGATGAGCAAGCAGGAAAGAAGGAGCATTTTAAATTTAAGTCGTATCACTTTAAACTTCAATTACTGAGTGGATTTCAGAGATATCTGACAGACAAGAAGGATTATTTTTCCTATTTCCTCTGCTTTTAGTGAAAGATGATTAAATTAATGATCTGAAGACGAAGTGAAATAGAATTCACATGAAGAAGACCAGTAATGGAAGGAAGATGGGAAGTAGACAAAAACATATTACCTACATACGCACACACACACACACGCACACACACACACACACACACACACACACACACACACACACGCACACACAACCATATGATACATTTTACTAATACAATATTTTTGTAATTAGAGAGTAAACATCTATACCTATATACATTTACTGCACTGTAATTACTATGTCTCAGTCTATGTTGGTAATCAGATTAACTTAATTATACAATACTTTGCCTGACATTCCCAGATAGTGAGATACTTTGCTAGAAGCTTCCATACATGTCAGAAAGGCATTAAAATTGTGTCGTTATTCTTTTGGTTTCATGTTTTAATGCACTGAATATTAAGATAATGTCAATGCAGCATATTCCTTTATTAGGGAATCAATTGGACATTTGTGAAACTGATTTTGATAATAAAACCAATGGAAAGTATTCCTTCAAAAGTGCTGGCATATTGCAACTTCTACATGTGTGTATATTCATTGTATAACCTTAGAGAATGTTGATACTGAAAATATAGTTTTAGCAGAAGATGTTATCACCTTTGCACCAGGAAGGCACGAAGCTGTAGTAATTGAAATCATCTTATTTGTAGTTGCTTAAAAATTGGCAAACAGGATAAACATCTATTATATTAGATATAATTAGTGTGAATAAACTGATTGTAAGAATGTCGACTCCTTGTTTACAAACAGTATTATTGAGAATCAACAGTGATAATATCCTTCTGGTGAGAATCATTTTGACAGCCATTAAATAAAGACTTTCTATGTGTTATCTTTCGCAATTATCTCTTTAAAAAAGCCCATAGATTTGCAATAGAATACAGCTAGATTTGAACAGTGTTAATTTGTTGTTAATTATTATTAGAATGTTATGTTGTGGCTGATAATTATAATGTGTTAACATAATAATTCACTTAAAATAACGGTGATAATAATTATGCTGTAAAAGCCAGAAAACTATACAAGAGGAGAGAAAAAGTAAAATTCTTTTGAACTTTGGATCAAACAGAATACCCAATCCAAGCCAAGAGACCAGATCAAGTTATTGTGTAGAAATAAAAGATGTCTGATAGTGAATTTTGCCAATCCAGTAGACCAAAGAATGAAACTGGAAAAGAGCAAAATGCTTGATGAATATCTGGACATTGTCTGAAAACAGAAGAAATGTAGAATATAGAGGTCATATTTACCTACGATTATTGATGCACTTCGAATGGTCCCAGTTACAATAAGCTTAGATGAATTGGTGGTGATTTGAGGAAGAATTGAATCTCTTCAAACTATAGCATTATTGAAATTGGCTAGAATGATAGGAAGAGTGATATTGAAGATATTTGCTGTGACTTGATCCCAAGTAGAAGCCACTAGATACACGTGTGAAAGGCACCATCACTATCAATGATGGAACAAGCATAGCATCAGAAGTCAGGTGAAAAATATACCCTTGAATAATAAATATGAACAGAACAAATTCAGCTTATGACATCACTTGTATTTCCCACGGGAAAACATTTAAAGTATAATAAAAAAAACAACTAAAAACATCTAGATTCCGGAGGACCTGAATGTTATTAATAAACAAGTCTAAATAATTTATTTCTATTAATATTCGGACCATCCTCATCTTGGTTGTTTATCATACAACGTTTCGGCCGTTGCACTCTACGGCCTTCATCAGGTATCATCTGGTAGGTGTGGGGAAGTAACGAACCGAACCCTTTATTTATCCGACGGGGGTATATTGACCGCACTCCCCTCTTAGCATTAGTAGTATTATTATTGTCTCACACAAGGATTGAACCTAGAACCATCAGATTACTTTGTAGTAATTTTTGTCTGATGCTGTACATCCCCACACCTACCAAATGATACCTGATGAAGGCCGTAGAGTGCAACTGCCGATACAGTGTATGATAAACAACCAAGATGAGGATGGTCCGAATATTAATAGAAATAATAATAATACCTCATCTTAAAAATTCAGAGATATCCAGTCTAAATACGGCCGAAAAAAGGTACCCACCAATCCCTTCTCCCGTGGAAAAAATTTCACAAGGGGTTTAGTTGAATACTGATACTAATTTTCAGCGGTATGACCAGGAGTAGGGGAAAACACAAACACATACACATATAAAAGAGGATAGAAGTCTCTGCCATTTTTGATGGCAACAGTTGTTCAGTAACTGAGTATACTATTACTGTGAGGAAAACATATCTTGCAAAGCAAAAATCAAATTATTTTTTATGTTTATGCCTGTTTCTTATTTTTCATAAATGCAGCTGATTAGAAAGAACAAAACTTGTGAAGATAGTTCTGAATTAGAAATACTTCTTTTCATTTATTGATGTTATCAACAACTCAGAACAAGTAGCTTTCATTTTGATAGTGAAATGTGCTATACGTATTTTATATATCAGATGAGAACATTGTTTTGAAAAATATCTATGGATGAAAAAAAATTAAAGTAGTTACTTTGCTGATTCCCTACAACTTAGCAGTCACCACAGCTGGTCCTAAGCCCGGATGAAGTAGGGGGGGTGGGCATGTGATTAAAAACTCCATCCCGTAAAAACCTACTTGCAACTGAAACTGCAGCAGAGTTGTTGTGGCCATATATTCCACCAAGAGTCTCCAGGAATAAACATCAGTACCGATTCTATGTTCAAGAGAGAGAAAGAACATGCTTAGTAAACAAGAACCATAAGTTCAACTATGCATCCACAAACCATGGTAGTAATAGAAGTAGGGAGATGAAGAAGAGCAAGTAGTCTTTCTTTGAGTCAATTGATTTTCATACTTGTAAAAGATGGAAATATTTTGCAAAAATTAAAAAAAAATAATTGCAAATGGACAATCTGGGAGGGTTTTTTTTTCTATTTTTGGCTTTTTTTTCGAAAACAAAAGTTCTATTATGACATCATTATCTGCTGGTAACAAAAATTATTCAGAATAGTGTCCTTTTAATGATGTCATATCTTTTAATAGCATCTTATCTTTCCACGACATCAAACCTTTCATGTTGTTTAAGATAGCTGAGACCGAATGACCAACTGACAGCCAGACAAACAGACAAGTGCCTAATCGAGTTTTCAGATACATCTAAAAAAGTATTTTATCAAATATCCTGTATGTCAGACCAGTGTGGAATTCAATTTGATTTGACTTTCGTTGCTAAATAGGGACACAGTAAGGAAGCTCTTGTCTGACAAAGAAAGAAGTTAAAAGCGTCTGCAACCTACATTACAAATGTTAAACAAAAATTCTGATTTTCACAGTTGCTGCCAGAAAAAATAAGTACCCCCTCTTTACATACAGATAGTACACTTGAAGAAGGCTGTAGAATGGATTGTCTGAAACAACTAAAACGACAATAATATGAAGAATGAGTTCAATAGTCTGAGAAACTCTTTGAATGTTAATGGCTCTCCTCAAAACAGGTCTGGTTAGTCGTATGACCCATCATCATTTGGCAGCATGCCATATTGGGGTTGATTGATTTGAAAAAAGGGGATGTCCAATGAAAACTCTGCTTTTTGTTGGGCCATAATCACGAAAAAGTCTGAATTTCCAAAAACAAGCACAGACACAAACCAAGGAATCAGTTACGCATAAACTTACCTTGTAAACTGAATCCAACTCTAGAAGTCTATCAAGGGAATAAATTTTTAAAGAAGACAAAAAGAAAGGAGGTTTTCCTAGTCATGATAAAGAGTAAATGTTGAAAATTTCAGCTCCCTAACTCCATTGGTGTGACCAGTACACTTGATACCAATAAAGCCTACAAACCAGCCAGCCAAACCATCCTGTAAAACTGAAGAAACCTATGTTGACAGTTTTGGAGAAAGTTCAGGTTGAAAGGTTTTTGATTATAAACGCTATCTATTCTCATATTCTGTGCTTTCCTTCCAGAAGAAAAACCAATTTTATCTCTACACCATAACATGCAACCTTTTGCTCTATTGCTTTGTATCGAGACTTCTTCTGATAAAATGACTAACCAGGTCATTGGTAATAAAAATATACCCTACTCATTCGAAGTTTGCAGTGGCAAGTTCCACCTTTTGGTATCTATTCATTTGAGCAATATTCTTCTCTCTGGGATATCAGACAAACATTTACACCACGTACAAGCATTTACATATGCAATCATTCTGGTTCAAAGCATTTAGTCCAAATTATAAGCAAAGCTGAAGTAAAACAAAATAAGAGGTAAGAATAGGTAGGAGATGTAAATTTGTTTAGCGTCTTTCCAGGATATCACCGCAGAATGGTAAATAGTCTATGCACTGTGTTATCTTAAGCGGATTCAGGTTAAGGGCTAAATTATTGTTGAATGCCTGACTTCTGTTTGTTTGCTGACTTCGGTTTCTTCTCTCATGATCTCCGTCTTTATTAACTGAATTATTGGTGAGTAAGTTCATCCACTAGCCTCAAGGTTGGTTGCTCTTTTACACTTATTTGTCAGGCAAAGAAGTTAAGGTAATTTATGAGAGAACTCTAGTTCACCCTTGGCACTGTCTGTTCAATCAACTTTAAACTGATAACTTATGTCAAAAGTTACAGATGATGCCTCAATTTCTTATTCTCTGTCAGCCTCTGGCTCTTGGACTAGAAGTGCTAAGTTGAGTGCTGTTCTGATGAATATATGCATGCAGTTCTTCATACTCTCGTACTTGTACTGTGTGCAATACTTCATGCTCCTTCCCAAAACGTAGCGGTATGACTGCCACAAGATGCCTCACTGCCTACTGATCCATTAATGATTTGAATAGGATGAATAATGCTTTCAGTATTTGTACTTTTAACAAAATAGATAGAATCTTTTATCACTAATTACTTATGAATCCAGTTATGGATTCACTAGCAGTACAGTAACTTTTGATGGAAAAAAAAACTTTCCATCTTCAGTATTTGAATGTAAAGAAACCCTTTATCTCCTCCATACACTATAAATGGAGCTAAATTTTAACAGAATTGAGATATACTTACCCCATCAATATTCAGCCACATGTCACTTTGATGCTTCTTCCATATTCAATGTTATATAAAAGTTGAACAGAGTTAAATATGAGAGAATAGCAAAACAAGATCATTATTGTTCATTAACAATTAACTGATTTTTTTCTAAATGGTGTTACTTGAATGGCCTTTCTCTGATATTTATTACTCAGAACAATTAAATGCATTTATAATAATTAAGTTCTTTAGCATTCAACAATATAAAAATTCTTTATTGTATAATAATATTGAAATTGTTTTATAGAGACATAGCAACAAAGATTTTTAGTCTCTCATATTTAGCCATATAGATATTTTCACACACAGTCACACATATACGCATACACTCATGCACACACACACACACAAACTAGTGCTGTATGGTGATTAGTGTCTTTGTGAGTGGAAACAAAATATTTCAGTCTCTAAAAGGCAATGAACAGTTGGAGCCTTTTTGGCACAATGTAGGGAAGGTGGTCCCGATTGTAGAAATTAATGAAAAACTGAATTCGGATTGGATACTATTACCAGCGAATTATAGTGCCCAAACCAAATTCTATTTTTCTTTCATTAATTCTCTAATTTCTCATTTGTTCACCATTTGTAATTTTGGATGAGCAAAGAAGTGAAATTTTACAACTTACAACTTGGGTCACTTTCTTTACATTGTACCAGAAAGCCTTTTACTGTCCATTGCATTTTACAAACACTGAAATATTCATGTGTTTTTGTACCTCTGTAAGCACACACCATTCCCAAAATACAAAGCACCATATTACGCTGATATATATATATATATATATATATATATATATATATATATATATATATATATATATGATATATATGTGTGTATGTATATATATGTAAATATATATATATATATATATATATATATATACTTATATACACACACTGTTCACCTCTACATCAATCTTTATTCAACCACATTGATCTCAGTATATACCATTCATTTCACAAATTGATCAACCTTGCCAAATCTGTGGAGTAGTAAGCAATCATTTTTGGCCTACTTCTAAAATTGGCAGACTGTTACAAATATGAATCTTTCATCATAAAAATGCTCTAACCAAATTATCTATCTATCTACATTTTATCAAACAATATGAATACATATATTTTGTACATAGATCTCTCTATTTCACTCTGTTAGAAACTGTTAACCTTAACAGTCAACAAAGGATTCTCTCAGTTTTCAAGCTGGTCTGGCTGCTTATGTATGCTTCTATGCAGGCCACGCCGATGTAGTTTTAATGGATAAAAATCTTTAACATGCTCAGAAAAAACGATTGTTTTTGTTTTTTCAATTCACCCTCAAAGTATGTTTTTACTGGGAGGAGGGGAGTTGCATTTGCAACGAAAGTTTCTGCTAAATTTATCCCTTAGTTTGTTTCCACCTGTTTTTTTGGAAATTCAAACCTTTTTAGTGATCACTGCCCTAAAAGGCGAGAAAAGTAATTCCTTCATTGATCACCCTTTTTTCCAATTTTCAATTGATCCCTCCAAACATGGTGTGCAGCCAAAAGACATTGGTCTCATGAGGGTTTCTATCGAGTGACCAATCAGACCCGTCTATCTTATCTGCTTTCGTGAGGGGTGAAATAATACCATCATTTTTCATAATAAGCTACTACGATGACTGGGTATGTTGGTATGCAAAGTACCTTAAAAGCTATTGAATCTCCCTATTGTGGACGTTTTTTTTGTATTGATGGGTGAGAAATAAAAACACTCAGCTTCCTTCTTGCATTCAAAATTTTGAATAATAAAGAGACCATATTGAACATGAAAAAACTATTATCTTGTTGTGCACTTGTTATGAAGCCAATTTTCTCAGAGAGAATCTCATACAGAGACAGACTTCAAGAATATCACCTTTATCTTCTTGACATGTTTTTCAAAGTCAAAATCATCAATATTAGTAGGAGAAAAGCAGTGTCCTTACACTGTCTTTGGCATCGGCCATCCCAGCCCAGGCTTCATATATGGGGGGTCTGAGGCTAGTTGGTACATTTTCAAATCGGATGGCAGTAACTTCCTGTGAAATTAATTCTTGAAAACACGAATATGACCAAAGGTTACGATGGAAAGTAAACTTACTTTTGACGGGTCATTCAAATATGAATCATTTGTCAAATTTATCATATCATCATCTAAACATTCGGAAAAAAGTATACAAACCTACCTCCACCAGTGGGAATAGTTGGTATAATCTAATAACAGAAGTTAGTTCTCTTACACGTAGGTACAAATGTGATTAATATTATTATAATCGAGAAATATAAAATCTTAGGCCAGATAAAGAATGTATTTGAGTGAAAAGTAAGATTTTAGGAATATGAAGACCACCTGGTGAGGACAAGTGGAATCATACGAGGGTAGACCTTAGTCATACAATGTTATAAGTTGGGAGATGGGAATAAAGAACAGAAAGAAAAGAATGACATCATCAATGATTTGTTTGAAGTTTGTTTTATCATTTAGTAGTTCATTTGTTTTTCCTCTGCCTGAATTGCATACGATCGCAACAAACCAAGCAGCCAAAAACTCATGGTTTTCTTTGCATTCTGTTCCAAGGAAAAGTCCCGAAAGAAACTACTTGAAATCTATTATATATATTGTTTATTGCCACTTCCCCAAAACCTTAAGTTTGCCATCATCAACTCCACAGTATAACATGAACTACACACTCAATTGTCAAAGTGAAAAAATTACTTACCAGAGTGAAAAATTTTTCCTGGAAAACTTTTCATGCGAACAATGTATATGATCGAAACTTGGAGGGAAAATGGCCAAAGTTTTTCTACTTAAAATGGGGCTATGTGAATCAACCTGCTCCTGTACCTAACTAGCCCTGGTCTCCCTTATCACAAGTTTCTATCAGCTAGTTTGAGATTTAGGATATGTGAAATAGACTTGGAGGCGAAAAGTGGTGTCACACACTTCACCATAGCTTGAGGGAGAGGAGACAGATTCATGTCTCTCCTAAGGGCACAGGTGACAGTCTCAATTTCAGTATTTATATGATAACACTGGTAAATTTGAATCTGGATTTTACACAAGGTTTTTTGGTACCATTTTCATATATTCTAACTAAAAAGACTTCCATGCTCTTGTATATTTACACAGTGATACGTATGTAAATTGATGAGTTTGCCGTCTTATATCAAAAAAAGCATTTATCTTACACAATGAATATCTATCTTTCAAAATAATCTCCTCCCTTGTCAACACACTTGAATCAGTATTGTATATTAATCACATAGATCAAACATTATACAATGAAAATTTCAGATTGAAATTCAGCCAATAGATGTGTTAATATACAGACGTAGTGATATTCCCTTGTCCACATGAAAATACAAAGATCCAAACCTACTGAGATACAGATGTGTTTAGTCACTCAATTGAAACTATCATATGACTGTCTTTAGGAAGCATGTCGTGCTAGGGGTGATCAATTAATTTTTTTAAGAAGATGATCATAGAATTTACTTATTTTAGTTACTTCTCTTGCTTTTGTTGGGCTGTGATCATTAGGAAAGTCTTGATTTTCAATAAGCAATCAAAAATGCTGGCTCAAACTGGGGATGAATTTAGCATCAACTTCCACCATAAACTGATCCCCCAATTTGGTGTGTGTGTGTTGGGGGATTCAAATACAAAAAAAAGCATTTTTTCTAGACGCAATGAGTAAATGTTGAAAACTTTAACCCACTACCTCCTTTGGTACAGCCAGTACATATGATTGATTTATATATATATATATATATATATATATATATATATATACATATATACATATATAACTAGCCAGCTGGACCAACTTGAAAACTGAAGAAACCTATATTGACAGTTTTGGTTGGCAGTTTCTAAAAGGATGCATAGAAAGACAAACTTTGCCATTATAGATGCTAACATCATTCGATGAATCAGAATTTGTAGGTTTCAGGCATGCAAAGACAAAATCAAAAAAGTTGAAAAATCCTCTTTTCTGTCTAAAATCCTATTGACTAAACAATCTATGATCTCATTTGTTTCAAAATGTGTTTAAAGGAGATAAATACGCAAAAGTCATTGGAAAATTTTTCCTAATCTTTTCAATGATAAGTGGCATGAGAGATTTAAGTTATGAGAATTGACTAGAAAAGTTGAGAATGACTTCTTTGTTTGAGAGGAAGGCAAGAAGAGACTTAATTGAAACTTTCAAGATAATAAATGTCTTTACAAATTAAGGAACTCTAATGTTCAATAAGTCAGATAGGACGGGAAATGTACTAGCTAGGTCTATTACAAAAACAGAGTTGCAAAAACAAATTGATTTTTTTCTCCCTTCTCTCTTTTTGGAATACTAAAATAGTTTACCATCCGATGTAAAAAAAATTGTACAAGTATAAGTAATTTTGAGAATAACTCAGATCAAATTTCAGATCATATGGGATAAAAAATAAATTGAGTAGGCAATTTTTGGAGTTATCTGCTGGAATATACAGAAGAATTCAGGAAAAATGGATAAATAAAATGTGCTTGTAAATGTTTCTCTCTACTGATAAGAATGTAAAAAAAATTTTATCAAGTTTTGTACATTTTCATAACTTGAATTAAAACATCTCTTAATGTTGAATATGTATTTCTCATGTATATTGTTTACGGAGATGTCCATAGAGACAATTTTATTTGATAAATAAATAAACTCAATTTATTTGCCGGCTTTCAAAATTTTTTTTACCAACATCTTTAATACTCAACAAAGTAATATTTACATACTGAGCTTAGCTTAGTCAGGCAATAGGCCATACTAGTACAGAACAGTGTAGATTGAACTTTCTACACTAACTAATTGGTCTACAAAACAGCCTTGCTAACCATTGCGCTTTGGCAGACATCCCCTTTAAGGCATTTACTCAACTGGGCACTTTGATGGAGCACTTAGTAAAGAGTAAATGAACAAATTGTTTTGTCTGACTAACTTGCTAATCATAGCTCTATGATAAACACTGTAAAACTGATAAGAATTGCATAATAAAATAATTATACACGAAGGTATATCTGGAAAGATTATTTGCTATTGTAAGCAAATAATTTATATAAATCCGTAACTTGCAAAAATGAAGCACCACAGCCAACACGTGTACCAGAAGTAATTATCAAGAAAATTGCTTGAGGAAGTAGATCTAAAATTATTTAGAAAATGCCAGCACAAAATTTTGGCATTATTGATCCAAAATGATCAGAGAGGAAAAAAACAATTACTTTAGATGGTGCCTAGCTGTGTTTTCATGCAAAATTTTAAGGCTGTAGCCCCAAAATGTGACCAGGAGTGCCTGAGACTCAGACACACGGACAAGAAAAGGGAGAGGAATCTGCAAACTGTTTGGCTGGTACGTCAGGTGGGTCATTTATGGGGCTGAGGTGATTTGTTTGCATTATAAAATTATCGTGTAAAAAGTTAGGTCCAGGAGGATTATTGCCATATTATGTTAAGTAAATAATCTCTCTCTAAATATGTAAATATATATATATAGATTTAGTTTCTATACTCTCTCTCTTTTTATATATATATATATATATATATATATATATATATATGCATAAATACATATATATATATATATATATATATATGTATATATATATATATATATATATATATATATATATAAAAAGAGAGAGAGTATAGAAACTAAATCTTTGCTTGGACCAAATCATTTATGGTAGTGAGCAAAACAACAGAGATGACCAGAAAATAGAAAAATGAGCCCCAGGTGGAATTCGAAATCACAACCCTGTTCCATGGGGGCATCTTTGTAGCCTTGATCTGCTCTCATAGTGACCTGAGGTTTAAGGGGTTACTGTTGTTTCAATCACTATTGTAAATAATTTGATCTGAGGTAAAAATTTAGTTCCTAAATTGTCTTTATTCACATTGCTGGATACTAATATCCATTACTTACATATATATATATATATGTATATATGTATATGTATATATATATATATATATATATATATATATATATATATATATACATATGCATACTTCATCAATCTTTGTTCCATATTTATCCTATCACATTCCATTCATTCAAAAATCTGTCTATCTAGGATTGCTTACTTTATCACAGATTACTCTATCTTTATAGATCATCTATTTGAAATGATTGCTGTTGTCTTGTGAATATTTAGTACTATAATCACATACACCAATTGTCTCTTATACTCCAAGTGAGATATTATACTAGTCAAACAAAAACTATCACTGAAACTGTCAGTTTTCAAGTTGGTCTAGCTGGCTTGTGCTATGTATGTAAGTATGTATTTCTCATGTGCATAGGCTGTACCAAATTGGCTTGAGGGCTGTAATTTTCAAAATTTACTCCTCATTATGTTTACAAAAAAGTGTGTTTTGTTTTTGAATTCCTCTTATTGAATAGGTTTTCACTTCAGTATTCAATTTGCAATGTAAATTCATACTGAACTGATCACTTAGTTTGTTTTTGGAAATTCATATTTTTTGTGATCACTGCCCGGCAAAAGGCAAGAGAAGAAACTTATTCATCGATTCATTGAACGCCTGTCATTGGACATTGGCCTTTCCCAGGATTTACCACACCTCTCTATGATGAGCGTCATGGAGCCAATATTTTCTGAATTTGTTTAGTTTGTCTCTTTCAGCTTTGGTTATGCATTTGATATCCAGGGATCCATGTTGTGAGTTGTGATATTCATATCAGTTGTCTGCCATTCCTGCAACATGACTAGCCCATTGCCATTTAAGTTTTCTAGTGGATTCTATGATGTTTTGGACTCCTGTCTACTCTCTGATACACTGAAGTGTCTTGTGGATCTCTCCATGTGAGACTCAGCGTAATTCTTTCATGTACACATTGCAAGGTTCTTAGCTTGAGGATCAGTTTCTTGGTTAGGTTCCATGTTTCAGCTCCATAGGTGACTATTGGGAGGATGCATTGTTTGTATACCCTTCTTGTTAGGACTCATGGGATCTTTTAGTTTTTGAAGGTTGTGCTTGCTCTGCCAAATACTTGCCATCCTAGAATAATTCTTTGCTTGATTTTTTTTTCTCTTGAGGGTTCAACAAATATTCGTTATCCTAGGTAGATGTAGTGATCTACTCTCTCCAATTTTGCAATTGATCAATCCCAGAAGACAATCGCATGACAGATTCTATCGAAAGACCAACAAGACCTATTTTTGAAAATATATTTGAAGTTTCTCAAAACATAATACATTGATTAATTCAGACTAATATCCTCATCTTGGTTGTTATAGTCCAAATGCTTTGGCTATTCCACACCCAGTCACTTCTCAGGAATCTGATATATTCAATAGCCCTCTAGGAATTTCAATCCATAGGGGTTTTAGTGTCCACAAATCTCTACATTTTTTATATGATCAATC
>OY735212.1:57405537-57513037 GCA_963457665.1 Thysanoteuthis rhombus | reverse complement strand
GGATGATCAATTAGAATATTAGATTAAGGGATGATCTATGAATGAGTTACTCCTCTCATCTTTGGGGTGAGGGGATGATCACTAAAAAGGCTCAATTTTCAAAAAAACAGGCAGACATAAATTGAGGGATCAATATAGCGTAAACCTATGTAGCGAATTGAAACCTTGCACTAGAAATTGACTTTTTGTAGATATAATGATGAGTGAATGTTTGAATTTCTAGTCATTGGTGCTGCCTAGATGCATGATGTATAAATACATAGCAATTCAAACCAGCTTCATAAATGAGAAAAACCTATGTTGACAGTTTTGTTTGATGGTCCCTGATAGACAGATTTCAAAATTTGTGATTCTCCAATTTAAACATTAAAAAAAAGGAAATCAACACAATTCTATGCAGCTGTTCATTTTTTCTCTTGTCTTCAAAATGCTGAGGGAACTTTCAACATTTTTTGCTGGAAGGTAAGTGTTGAACAAAGAGGCAAAAAGATGAAAATACAGGTCAGGTTAGTCACTCAATGGAAACAGTCATGTCAACTTTTTAGGTAGCATGCTTTGATCAATTCAAAAATTGGAAAATGGGGTGATCAATGAAAAGATCAATTCTTTCGCAATTTTGTTGGGCAGTGATTGCTAACCAAAAAATTTTGATTTGAAAAAAAAAAAAAAATAAACAAGTGTGGAATCTTCCAGACATGAAGTAAGTGATCAGTTTAGCATAAACTTACTTGGTGAATTGACCCCCCCCCCCAACTAAAAGCTTATTTAGGTGGATGGGAATATCTAAAAAAACAAACACTTTTTTTGTAGAGATAAAGAGTAAATGTTTAAATTTTCAGTTCGTCTAGCCCTGCCGGTCCAGCCGGTATATGCCTTGCATGCGTACATAAATAGCTAGCCAGCCAGCCAGCCAGCCAGCCAGCCAGCCAGACCAGCTTGAAAACTGAACGAACCTATGTTGGCAGTTTTGGTTGACGGTTCCTAATATCAAAATATTTGGAGTAAGATGTCATGGTGTAAAACGATGGTTAGCAATTAGTAGACAATTTGCTAGTATAAGTTCTACTCTCATAGCTTATGGCCCTTTGCCAAGCTAAGTAAAGATCTATTGTGATCAAATGATTTCTGTTGATAAAAATTGATAGGGTTTTACTCAAAAAAACTTTACATATATTTTCTCATAAACCTTATATCTCTTTATAAGGGGAGAAAATGCTTTATAATCAATAATGATCTTTGAGATACTGCAAAATTTTGTTCCAAACAATCTAAAAATTTCATTCCTCCACAAGGAATAAAGAGGTATCCATGCCAATATTCCAACTCTATTCCAGTGTGCAACAAAAAAAACCCAATCTAAATACAATGAGTTCTTCTCAGTGCTTGGACTGAAACTTTGGAACAGTGCTCCTGCTGAAACCACTTTATCAACAGAACTGGTGAGCTTCAAGACTTGTCTGGGAAAATTCTTTGAGCAGAACCCAGATAACTCACCAACACCGAGATACACATCTGCAAACAACAATAGCATAATAGAGTATAATGTACATGGTTGACATTCATAGAGATGATATTGAGGAGCCTATCTTCACCAAAGTTATAATGGTTAAGTAGATGCTTTAAAAATGAGCTAAGAAAGCTTTTACAAAAATCAGCCTTCGGACACCCAATATTGAACATAGACCTTCTCCAAGGGTATCACGGAGCCAGTACTTTCTTAACTTGTTCAGTTTGTCACACCATCTCATTTTCTGCCACCAATAGTTTCTTTAGAGATCCAAGTTGTAAGCCGTAATGTCCAATGGTTGTCTGACATTCTTGCTAGCTGACCAGCCCATTGCCATTTAAGTTTTCTAATGGATTTTTTGATATCTCTCACTCCTGTTTTTCCTCTTGTATACTTTCTTGTAATCCTTCCATCTGATGTTGTATATGATTTTCTGCATGGTTCTAAATTTAAGGATCACACTTTTGGTTAGATTCCATGTTTCAGCTCCATAGGAGACTATCAGGAGAATACAATTGTTTTATACTGTTCTTTTTTATCTAGGACCAATGTGATTCGATTGTCTTCACAGGTAGAGCTTGTTCTACAGAAAGTTTGCTAACCTGAAGTGATTCTTTGCTTGATTACCTCTTCTTTTGAGGATTCCATGAATATTCATTGTTCTTGGTAGAAGTAATGGTCTTGTTTCTTCAGTTCTGTGTTTTCACTTCTGATTTTTGTGTCTTTGTCATTAATGTGTTTGTTGTACATGACATTTGTTCTATTGAAGTTCATGTGGAGACCTACTTTCTTGCTTTCTTCATTCAGTTCGTCTTGCATTATCTGGAGATCATATCAGCAAATATGAAATTACATAGGTATTTGCTGTCTATTCTGATTCCTTAATTTTCCTAGCCTAGATCATCTTGAGGCAGGCTGTGAAGAGTTTAGGTGAGGCTGGTATCTCCTTGTCTTACCCCTTTTTCAATGGTTTTGTTGTATTCCACTAAGTCAAAGGCCTTCTTGAAGTTTACAGTGAGTGGCATTTTATATTCATATTAATCTTCACATTGCTTTTTATCACAGTAGCAGCAACAATTAAACGGTGTAAGTGGAGTAAGCCCACAATGATAATTGAACTCATATCCTGTAGCTTGAGGGAGTCCAGTAAATGCTTTGCTACTTTTAACCATTCAGCCAAGGGGACTTCACACTCAATTGATGTATGAATATTTGAGATATAAGAATAGATTGAAAAAAAGAATTTGAAAAAATATTTTATTTTTCTCTTAACAATTGAAAATGGTACATATATAATTACCAACAAACATAGAACTGTTATCTTATTATATCAGCAATTGCCAACCTTTTTATGCCTACCACCCACTTTTTTGAGGGTAAAATTTCTATACTGCCTACTAATAATAGAAATCCATTTAGCCACTTAGTGGTCATTTCAAATGGCAAAATTGGCAAAATGTGTAAAAAAATGGCTAAAATTAAGTAGATTTAATTTCCAGTTAACTGGGTATTGGGCAACTGTATACATTTGAAACACTCGTACAAAGGCCCCAAATAGTAAAAATACAACGTATTTATTATATATTATGACAATATTGAAAATAAAAGCCACTCTTCTGGTTCATAAGTTGTGCAACTTGAAAATAGCGTGTATTGATTTTTGGTGTTGTCCGAGTGACTGAAGGCAGACAGAACTCTGATCTTGCAAGCTTGAATAGCCCAGGTTCAAGGACACTGAATCATATTAGAGAGTGTATATAGCAGAAATCCTCTTTTATTTTTATTTTTTCCGTCGTCGTCGTCGTCGTCGTCTCTTATTGTCCGTTGATGGACATAGACCTTCCTCAAGATTTACCAGATCTCTTTATTGTGGGCACCGCAGAGCCAATGCTGTCTGAACCTTTCCAGTTTGTCTTGCTATCTCTTTTCTGCAGGCTTCATATCAGCATTAGATCCGTGGGGATCAGTCTCTTGGTTAGGTTCTGTGTTTCAGCACCATAGGTGACTATCAAGAGGATGCATTTGTTGTTATACCCACTTTTTTAGAACAAATTTGATTTTCTTATTTTTGAAGGTTGAGCTTGCTCTACCAAAGGCTTCCTTTCCTAAAGTGATTCTCTACCTGATTCCTTCTTCTTTTGAGGAGTCCATGAATATTTGTAGTTCTACGTAGATGTAGTGGTCTACTTTTTCCAACCTTGTGTTTTTGATTTTGATCATTGTGTGTTCATTTCCGACGTCTTTGTTATACATGACCTTTGTTTTGCTGGAGTTCATGTAAAGGTCAATTTTTTTGCTTTCTTTGTTTAGCTTATTTAGTATTTGTTGAAGGTCCTGAAAGTTCTCTGCAAAAAACATGGTTGTCTGCAAATCTGAGTTTACTTCAGTATTAACCGTCTATTCTGATTCTTTTGCTTTCCCAGTCTAGGTTTCTGAAGATCATCTTGAGGCAGGCTGTGAAGAGTTTTGGTGAGCTTGTCTTACCCGTATTTTGAGCTGAAAGGGCTCTGAGTCTTTATATAGCCTGATTAGGGAGCTGCTATGATGGTACATATTGCAATATTCTGACATACATGGAATCTACACCTTGTAGAGTGATAGCATCAATGGTCATGTGAATTTCCACCAAGTTGAAGGCTTTCTTGAAGTCTATAAATGTTATCGCGAGTTGCATTTTGTATTCTGTTGCTTTTTCATTTTATGTATAGGGCCATCAAAATGGCTTCCAACAAGGCAGAAATCATATTTGATGGAAACTGCCAACCAGAACTGTCAAAGTCGGAATTTTTAAGTCGGTGTGGCTGGCTATGTATGTGCGTATCATATCTATAGGTTGCACCAATGGGGCTAGAGGGCTGAAATTTTCAACATATACTCCTTATTATGTCTACAAAAAACAAATAACTTTATGCTCAATTAGCGATTAGTGTCTGCCAGCTAATCTTTTAAAATTTGTTCTTTTCAGGAATCCAACAAAAAGTGAGAAAAGTAATTCATTTATTGTTCACCCCTGACACAGCATGCTGCCAAAATACATTGGTTGTGTGACAGTTTCCGCTCAGCGACTAACCAAACTTATTTTTTCTCTTTTTACTTAATCATAGTCACTGATAGATACTAGAAGTGGTTCATGTTCTTTAATGCTACAGCCTTGACAATTGGAAATCTCAAACTGTGATGGTCTTAGAAGCCTTATTTCTGTATCGTGTTAGTTCAATGTCTTCTTAAGTTGACCAAACAACAGCCATAGATTCTTGTATGAATTTTTTTCAGACTTAGTTTATTAATCATTATGTATAATATGGTCAGACTATTTTCTTGGTCTCTGGTTTCATTTTTTCACAACATTTTGGCTGCGTACCCTCCGGCCTGTGTCCAGTGTTGTTTGTTCTGGAATGTGGAATCGCTACTCAGAGCACATTCTTGATTGGACTTCTCATTTCATATCTGTGTTTTTGTATACCTTGGTTATGTTATCAGGATAATTCCGAGTTTCCCCCTTTGAATTGGATAATTTGTTTCTGCTTCTTTTGAGAAGTCTCATATGATAAGAGGCTCCCAGATGCTATTGATATCGATGCTTGGTTGGCTAATTGGTTCAACTGAAGAAAATATGTGTACCGCTTCCTTTAGTCATCATCAATTGTTCTCCCTGTCAGAAATTTGAACTTCATCAGTGCCTACCCTGCTCTTACATCTTCAGTCCGACTGAGTGTTGATTCAACATTCTAAAACCAAAAACAACCAAAGACGATACATGGCCAAACTGTTGTGGTAAAATGAATTCATAGACAAGGAAAATAGTCAAACGATGTCATACACAATGATATCTAATAGAATAGAATGATTCACTCTGGAAACTATTGAACTCAGGAAACTTCCTATTATATCCAAAACCAACTTTTCATCTCCAAATTACAGAAAATTATTCTGATTAACCCAATTCTAAGTGTAATTGAAACTGTGTAATTTTGTTTCAAGAAGAGATTATTCAATTATCATTACATTGGGGCAACTTAAAGGAGATTCAAATTTATTTTAGCTGTCAGATTCTACACATCTGTGAAGCTTTGGAGTAGTTGTGTTCATTTGATAAAATAGATTAACTCAATAAAGTTTTCATATTTGGCAGCACAGGCTGTAATTCATTTTAATCAAAACCAAAACTAATTGACTAAAATCCTCATCATTTAAAAAAAAGCAGCTTCTCATTGTCAGGTGGGACGTTTAACTCTTTCTTGAGAGAAATTAATTAATTAGTTTTAATTCAATAAAGTTTAATCAGCCTGCAGCATCATTTATATTCCATTTTAATAATGTCCTTGTCATTTTTATTCATGGTAAAATTCATTCGGAACTTTTGATTCATTTTTTATGTAATTTTTTAAATAAGTCATCGATAAAATATTTTGACCGTTATCTTAAATATTATTCTGCTTGTTTGTATTGTATGTTATGCTTTAGAATGTGAGTCCCGCCCCAACAACGTGTCTCCTATACCTGTCCCGATTTTGCAAAGCACCGATGGAGCAAAGGCTATAGGCTTTTCCCCCTCCCAGTCATGACAAGTGAAAAACGGTTGTAAACAGAAATTCTTTTTTCCTCCTCCACTAACGGAAATGCTTTTAATGTAGGTTGAAAATGTTTTCACTTCCTTTCTTAAACAAAGATTTCTATACCATGTACATGTTGAGCAGTGAAAGCCATACAATATTGCAACTGCTTTTTACTTGGCACTACTGGAAAAAGAGACCTTCCGTTAACATACACATAGTACACTCAAAGAAGGCCACAGAATGGATTGGCTGAATCTTTGTGAAGACAAGAAAGGAAGAGATCAATAGTCTGAAAAAATTCTGAGTGATAATGATTCTCTTCAAATAATAGACAATATCACTTGAGGATATTTTTACGTATAATTTTTTTCATGTTTTCCTCTGTAGACTTATTCTTTTTCTTCGAAGCATAATTTCTTGTTTTCCTTCATGTTTTCTTTTAAGGATTCTGTTTTGAAAATTGAATATGACTAGCATTCCAAGGGAAATTATGAATCACCGACACCCATATATGCTGTTTTTTTACCTTGTAAATTAAGCAGGGGTGGTGGTAAAATTAAGTGACCTTGATATCAATGCAACCAGTATGATTTGAAACATTAATTAATTCAAAAAAACAAAAAAACAAGCCAAAACAGGTCTGGTTAGTCACTCAATAGAAACTGAGATGTTGTCAACATGTTTTGGCAGTGTGCTGTGTTGGGGGTTAACAATTAAAACATTGGAAAAAGAGAGTAATCAATGAATAAAGTTCTTTTATTGGACTATGATCACTAAAAAGTCAAAATTACCAAAAAACATGCGTGAACACCACGTGTTACTAGCTAGGATGCCAGCTAAGCATAAACTTACATTGTAAATTTGGAACCCTCCTCAACTAAAAAATCATTTTGCAAGGGAATTAAAAAAAAAAATTTCCTTATATACGGATATGTGTGTGAGTGTGTATGTGTTTGCAAAATCTCAAGTTTCTACTATGAATGGTTTGGTCAGTGATAAGTCCAGGTATGTAGATACTTATAAATGTCTGAACACATGAATAACCTAAACCTGGAGACACTGTTTAAACGGGACTATTGTAGGTAGCGGCAATTAATAAAAGAATCTTTTTATACCCCTTTTAAGTTTCAGTTCAGTTATCGCTAACAATTCCTCCGCTTTCAATAAGATGAAATCAGAGATGAACACACCCTCATAAAACAAAGAAATAAATAACTAGTAATCGAGGAAAGTTTTGAAGCAATAAATTAGTTTTTTTTATAGTTCTGTCTTCTGCAATTACTACTCAACATACGCTGAAACAATATAAGTATATATGTATGTGTATGTGTGTGGAAACAAATTGATAAAAAACATTTTGATAAAGCAGACAAACCATTATCTTGTAATTAAAGTCTATTCTCTTGTTAATTGTGTTCAACATTATGTCAATCAGGATGTAATTTGCTGTACCATTCAATTTTATTCACAAATGGACTTTGTCAATGACTGACAACAACAGTGGGCCCTACAACCCCCCAACCCCCCAACCCCCCCGAAAGACAAGGAAAATATCTTGTTTACCATAAAGCACATTTGATGATTATAAATAGAAAGAATTCTGGCACTCAACCAATAAAATGCAATTCGTTTTCCGACAGAAATTGTGAATGATTGCTTGTTGTGTAAGTCTGGATATTTTCCAGACTTTTTTTGCATTACTTATAAGAGTTGTCCTGATTGATCAATTGTCTTCGTTATTTCTTGAGTAATTACAAAAAGCCAGACGACAAATCTTGCATTATGCTTTTTCTATGGTTTTCTACCAATGTTCTATTCCATGACCAATGAGTTGCCAGGAGATCTCCATTGACCCAGTACTAGTGTGGACTGTTGTCATTTATTGAGGACAGGGCAAGTTCAACAGTGTATTCCCTCCAATCAACACACTTTTAGTGATTTGAAAGAAGGTCATAAATGATTTTCAAGATTGTCTACGACATTTCATTGAAATAATAATCTTGGTTAAGACTGGCCACCGTAGAGTCAAACCCCACTCTTACTTTGATTCCAACCAAAGATGATTACTGCAAGTTTTGTTATGCATGGATGTTTCCTGACTGTCCTCATTTCAGCCATTGTACCTTACAGCCATCTTCAGGTGGGTGTCATGGATGCTGATGTTTCTCAAAGCTAAAATAGGAAGTAATCACTGTCAAAGCCAGAGTATGGAATGTCCTCATTTCACAGACTGATTTTGGGTGGTTGTAGTAGTTGTAAGGGTCAGAACAACATTGTTTATCATTTTCATGCCATAAATATGTTGGTGTCCAAGGTTGTTGCCACAAAGGTATCTTTTCAAAAAGTCCCTCTTAGACCTCCATGAAAAAGCCTGAGTATAATTGACCATCTTTGGAATATGAGAAAGGGCTGATGATTCTTTCCATTTCACAACTTTTTCTATTGTATACATTCCAAAGATTGACTTCATGAACCAGTAAAGATCTCTCTCTCTCTCTCTCTCTCTCTCTCTCTCAACTTGTACCGCAGAGAATTTTAGAAGCAATGATTATAGTAACTAGAAGAACAATTAATTTATCTTTTATATTTTTCTGCTCTCCTACTTTTTAAATTGAGGATTTGAAGAAAGAAAATTACTTATGATGATCTTTTTAATGGAGGTAATATTGAATTATCTATTTTTTAAAAACTCTATCTCATTCTTTAATTTTTAGGGTTGATTGAATTATTTCTCTTTTCTCATAAATTTTGAAAATCTCTAAATATCACAAATGTTTGAATATTCATTCCATTCGGAGTAACAAATTAAAGAAACTAATATCAATGGATTAAATACCAAAAAAGGAAGAAAAATCATAAGAAATAAAGATTATTTTTTCGATGATTTTTCTTTATAAAAATGATCTATATGTTCTTGTCAAAGTGTATAGCACACAGGAATTTTTCATTTGTACTTTTTTCAAGTTATAATTCACATAAATGAATGTATGAGTATAAATTATTCTGTCAATCCTTTTACAATGGAAATATTACACACACACACACACACACACACACATATATACATATATATATATATATATATATATATATATATATATATATATACATATATTAATAAATGTCAGATTGTTTATTTGAAATTTGCATGCATATTTCATGCCATATGTAGACTTCTTTGAGTTGATAAATGTTTTCTTTGAAGTTGGAAACCATTGACCTAGAATCTCACCAAAATAGTCAACATAGTTTCCTCTTGGTTTTCAAGCTGGTCTGGCTGTCTAGCTAGGTATGATGCGTACAGGCTACACCAATGTAGCTAGAGAGATGAAAATTTGAATATTCACTCCTTATCATATCTAGAAAAAAAAACTTCTTTAAAAAACAAAACATTCCTACTCCAGAAAGGTTATTAGTAAGATGTGCAGTTTGTCTTTTCAGACTTTTTTAGTGATCACTACCCCCAAAGAAGGCAAGAGAAGAAGCTTATTCATTTGTTCATCCCATTTTTCAAATCATCTCCAACAGAGTATGCTGTCAAAAGACATTGATCACATGATGGTTTCTAATCAGTGACCAACCAGACTTGTTCACATTAAATTTCTAGTGGAGAGAGGAAGATTAAAACAGATTTCATTTATATTAAAGTGAACAAAAATAACAACAAAAGACAAAATTAGTTACCCGATAGAAACTAGCATGTGACCATGGCTCTTTGGCAGCATACCATGTAAGGGGGTGATCAATTAAAGAATTGGATGATCAATAAAAAGTTACTTCTCTCACATTTTGATGGGCTGTAATCACTGAAAATGTCTGAATTTTTATAAAACAAAACAAGCTTGTTAAACACAATCTGAGGGATCAATTTAGCATAAACATACATTGTAAAATGAAGCGCCCACTAAAAACCTACTTACAAGATACTTTTTCAACATTAAAAAAACCCTGTTTTTTTTCTGCATATAATAGTAGTACTTGAAAACTGAAGAAACCTATGTTGGCTGTTTTAGTGACAGTTTCGATTGACATTTTCTAAATATTCATTAGGATATGTTTTGAGTTTCACTTTTCATGAACATTTTTCATTTGATTTTTTTTCCATGCACGTGTATGAAAATATATGTTTCTTTGAAGTTTAATTTAAATTGTCTTTTCATTCACGGTGCTGTTAGAAAATTGATTTCAAGCTAATGTCTGCTTCGACAGTGTCAACAAGGACAGTGAACCAATTGGGAAATGGAAAATAGCTTTATAAGACTTGATGACGTATAACGTTGCAGAATTCAAAGAAATCTGAATGAAAATTATAGAATTATTCAATCATAGAATCTTTTTCTCATTCCAGTTACTGAGTTCTACCTTCTTCTTCCAGATTTATCTCTTACTATTTTTCACTCTGGGTATGTGTTCACTCATTCATCGGATTTTATTGTACATTTCCAAACTCATGCTTGCAAGCATTGATGATGAATAAAGCAAAAATAGGTCTGGTTAGTCACTCAATGGAAATCGTCATGTGATCACCATTTTTTTGGCAACGTGCCATGTTGGGGGTGATCAATTGAAAAATTGAAAAAAAAACAGGGGCAAATGAGTAAGTGACTTCCAACATTTTGTTTGGCAGTGATCTGGATTTTTAAAAGAACAAGTGTGAATACTGCCGTACACAAACTGGCAGATCAATTTAGCATCAAATACATAGCTAATTGACACCCCCTAATATTTGAGGAGGGATACCCTTCCCTGTTTTCTAAACGATGATATAAGAAGTAAATGTTTAAATTTTCTGCCCTCTAGCTCTATTTGTACAGCCTGTACATATAATGCACACATAGCCAGCCTCCATGATTAGCTTAAAAACCTACGTTGACAGTTTTAGTTGATGGGTTCTAATTTCATGATTGATGATGGATTGATTTTCAGAAATCATCTAATGTAGACAACAATGGCTCATGTTTTTAAAATCTAAAAATTATTAGATTTACTTGAAACTCTTAAGCATAATTGTACTGCAATAAAATTCTATTGTTTCTCATGGGTGTAAGTGAATAGGATAACATGGCTGCCAAGCATAATCAGTAGTACCACCCAACCTACGAAGTTGGTTTGACTAAAGATGTGCATGGGGAAGCTTTGATATTTTGGGGTCAGCCCTTCTCTCCTGCATAGTGACAAGGACAAATAGAACTCAAAGCGTGACATATTTAGGAACGGGAAATGAAACAACCAATACTTCTTTTAGTAACTAGAAACCATAAGTTTATACATAAAAAAATATACCTCCAAGATGAAAATAGTGATCTATATACATTCAATGAATTTTTGTCATCAAAGTCTGAATGACAAGAGTTTCCTTATAATTGTCAATGGTATACATTTTGTATTCTCAAGAGTTCTTGCAAAAAGTATAATGGAAAGGTTTTGAGGAATTGTTCAACTGGATTTGTCTTGTGAGTTTATCCTGAAATTCATTGTTCACAAAATTTTCATTTGTTAAGTGGAATCTTTTAGCGTTTTGTAGGTTTCAGAGGTGACCAGTTCATGAATTGCTGGGATGTCTCTGGTAAGATCATTCATAACTGATCAAGTTTTGTTATTGTCATTATGACCTGGAATATGTTTATGACCATGTGTTAATATGAGTAACTGGTCATGCGGAGGATGCTGTTTTAAGTGGCATTCTGGGTAAGAGCAAAATGAGTATTACCTGACCAAGCCTTTTGAGCATCTTGTTGAAGGTTAGGAAGGTTCTGGAGAAGACTTGTTTGAGATGTGATTGTCTGGTTTCTATTCTTCAAAAAAGCCTGATAAGCCTGATAATTTTGAAATGATTTTTGAAAAATTGGGTGTAGGTTGATATAAGCAAGAGAGAACAGTAAATATTTACAATTCTTATCTGAATTTTATTAGATCAGATATAGAAATCATTGTGTATGGTACGGTTGAATTATTTTCCATGTCTATGGGTTCATGTTTTGGCTGTGCATCCTCCGCCTTTCTTGAGTGTCGGTGATTCTAGAACATGGAATCAATACTCGGAGCATATGTTTGATTGGACTCAACACACCATAAATGCTTTTTGTATATCCAGGTTGTCTTATTGGGATACTTATGATTTGCTTCTCCTGCATTTGGTTTTCTGTTTTGCTTTACTTTTTTAGGAGTCTGTTATGATGAGAAGCTCTCAGATGCTATTGATATCAATGCTTAATCAGTTGATTGGTTCAACTGAAGAAAAGATGTGTACCACTTCCTGCAGTTGTATTTACGAATCCTCCTTGTGTCAATAATTTGTACTTCATCCAATAAGTGTTCACTCTCTACAATAACTTTTTCTAACTATCCTCCAATGTTGATATATCATGTATATAATTCTTTAGGCTTATAAGTTCAGTGAAAGTATGAGTTATGGCTTCCTTATTATTGACCATTTTAGTATAGATATGGAGTTAAAAATGCTTGAAAGATGATAATCTGTTGGAGAAATATCAGGTGAATATGGAGAATGCTGCAAGATTTTATATTGCATATCTCTGAGGTTAGAGAGTCAGTTGAGGAGTGTGGGGTTGGACACTGCCATGGAGTATTTCATTGATTTTTCATTTTTTTCCAATTTTTTTTCTTCTGGCATCATATGGTTGTTGAAGACTTCAAATTTCATGAAAGTGCTTCAACTGTTGTTCATGAGCCATTGGCCAATGCTGTGAAAAATTCTTCATCAATAAGAATGGGTTTTGGCCTTCAAGGTTCCTTATGAATATCCTTTTTTCCAGACCTAAATTCATTGAACCGACACTGAAAAGATCTCATTGGAGCAGTGTTCATTCCAAATGTTTTTCTGATATTATCAGCAGCTTGAGTAGCATGATGACCTAATTCAAAATCATGTTTGACATTTACTCTAACTTTCGGGGTGAATACCATTGTTGTTAAGAACTTGAAAATTTCAAATTATAATGAATTATATCCCTATTAGCATTGAATCTGCAAAAAATGTAATTACATTAGTCAATCTTTCACTTTTGGGATTTTCCTCAACGATGTAAAATAAATCCAACAACTTAGTGTTATTTGCCTTTATCCAAGTTGGTTGCAGTATTACCAATTTATCATGCTAAATTTAGCGTGTTTGTTGTTTTGGCAGCATGAAAATTCAACATTTAACACCATTTTTAAGCAAATTTCAATGCTTTTTCCACTGGCAACTTCAGCCAGTTTTTAGCTTTTTTCTAGCAGTTATAAGCTATTAAAATAGCCATAAAAAGCTGCTTTTTTATGCACGTTTTGGCATTTTTTAATTCTTTTTTGAGGTTGATTTACGGTAAGAAAATTTGGTGGGGGCCTAGCAACACTGGGAGGTTATGCTATTTTTGATTCTTTTTTTCTGTGGGAACTCAACTTCCTGTGATCCTCTTTGCTTATATTCAAAGGTATCTCAATAGTTTTGTCCATTCTCATTTTTGGAGTGAAGGCATTCTCTTCTAGCATTAACTTGACTGAAATATGAGATGCGTAAGTGAAACCTTGGAATACAATTATAGTTGCCATGAGAAATAGACATGAAGAAAAGAAATGATTTATGTAGGGATAAAAAAAGAAAGAATTATCTGGTAATTCTCTTTATCCCAATTATTTTCAGCCTTCTTTACAAGGTTGCTCAGCTGGAAGGAAATCTTGACACAAAACATAATGATTTACAGTCAATACCTCCAACTGTTTCATGTTGTTTATAGTCAATACTTTCAACTGATTGTCAATACTTTTAACTATTTCTCATTGTACATAGTCAATACTTTTAACTGTTTCTTATTGTTTATAATCAATACTTTCAACTATTTCATATTGTTTATCATCAATGCTTTCAATTTGTTGTCAATAATTTCAACTGTTTCATGTTATTTATAGTCAATACTTTTAACTGTTTCATGTTGTTTATAATAAGTATTTCCTTTTTATAGTCTGTCCATAATTAACTATTTCATGTTGTTAGCACTCCATCACCACAGCATATATAACTTTTTTATCGTCCATCCAGCTTACCTTGAAACTTAGAGATCTATCTATGGTTTCTTCTTAATCTCTATACTTACATTGTATACGACACTTTTGATATTTTCTTCATAAACAATATTACAGTAGACATCTCACTACACTCAATCAAAATAAAAAACTTATTTGCAGCTCAATTATTTTCCTCACTCTCTATAGATCTGCAATCCTTCTGGGGTAGAATCTGTGTCATGGCCTGGTCAAAAATGTCTGGAGGGGTCCAGGTAATGTTGAAAACTCAGAAAATTTTTTTCATGCTAAACCAACATTGAAAAAGTGTGAAAAAAGCCAAAATATACTGAAAACATTGTTAGCCATTTTATGACCATTTACATAGCTAAAAATAGGTAAAAATCAGCACAAATTGCTACTCATTGGATTTTTGCACTGTTAAATTTAGTGGGAAAAGTGCCAAATTGGCAACACAGGTTTGCAACTTATGTATCTAAGTTGTGCCTCTGGTGAGGTGTCACAATTTGGAAAAAAAAAATTGTATTCCGTCTTCCCCATCCTCCCATCGTCACTGTTTTCTCTTTATTTCAGCACCAATTTCAAGGGGTCAGTCTTGAAGGAGGGGGTTCTGGATCTCCTGTTCCCCATCTGGGCCTGCTAGTAGATAGAATGACATAACATTCAATCGAAATGTACCTGACTCAAGATTGAACTTTTGGAAGGCATGATCATACTCGCAACATAGATTTTTAATCTTTTTACCACTTGATTTTTTATCAGTTATACAGTGCCACTCAGTCCTAATACAGGTATTACATCAGACAGACAGTGTATCTAGGCATTTTGTGTTTAATGGATCACAATGAACCATCAGTGATCCCTATTTATTTTTATGTTACTCTTCAAATGAAGTATGTGTGAGCTTCTCTATAAACACTTGGCTAGCTATTTTTGTTTTTCCTAAACTAGCAATTCACTTTTTTGATCTTAATCAAGTCAACTGTGATACAGTATTAGGAACAATCAACCAAAACTGTCATCATAAGTTTCTCTCAGTTTTTAAATTGGTGCGACTATGTATGGGCACACCAATATAGTTAGAGATAGCCGAAAATTTAAACATTCACTCCTTATTATGTCGTTCTTTGAAATGTATTATCAAATAGGTTTGTAGTGGGGTTTCGATTTGCAATGTAGATTTATGCTAAAGACATCCCCTAGTTTAGGTGTTTTTTTGAAAAGTAAGACTTTTTTTGTGACGACTGCTCAAAAAAGGTGCAAGAAGTAACTTATTCTCTGATCAACCCTTTTTTCCAATTTTTTTGTTTATCATCCCTAACATTGCATGCTGCTAAAAAACGTTGGTCATGTGACGGTTTCTATCAAGGGACTAACCCGACCTGTTTTTCATCAACGCCTGAGAGATAAAAATGTTTTCTGGTAAAAACTCTTATCTTTCACTGGAATGATGAGCCTTTCCTATTCTGATATGATTATTGAAGACATAATAGAAAAATATCTCTTTGTTTGTTGATGTTGTTCAAAAGTAAGCTAACTGATTCTTAAAAATTCCTTTCCTGACATTCTTAGGAATACAGATTCCGAAGAATGTAATGAAAACTTTGTTTTTTTGCAGGCCACAACTGGGGCAGTGAGCATGATCCATCCTCAGGAGATTGTTCCCCATCTTCACTGATGTCAAAAGGCAAATACCTTATGTATCCGTACTCTGTTAATGGCTATGAACCAAACAATAAGGTAAGTAATAGTTCTCCAGCTGCAATAACAATTATAGAATTTATAAGCTCAATGAGGCATGAAGATATTTCATACGTTTATTCTAGCCATGAACTACAAGCTCTTATGATAAGCATATCCCTCGGGTACAAATAAACACTACATTATTTTATTAGCATTCATTTCAGTATGAAATGTTCAATAATTTGGAATTAATATGTCATGGGAATTACCAAAGTGGATAATGCTTTCCCAAAGTGTTTTACTAAGCAAACCAGGATGTTTATAAAACTTGAGATGATTGGTTTTGAGCAAAGAATAACAGAATTTCACATCTTAAAATAATCAGAATTCCTTCTTTCCTGAATAGTAGTTCTGAATAATATCTAGGCCAAAAAAAAAAGGAAAGAATTGAAACTTTTTTTTTTCAATAGGATGTAAATATTGCTGGGAAAATAATTCATAATTTCCACGTGGCAAAGTTTTTTATGGTCTAGATAATCATGATAAGGATGACCAGAAATAAAGACAATGACCATATCAATAAGAGGAACAGCTGAGTGATCGTTTGCTGGTAGGGCATAAGTATTGCTTCCCTGTCCACTCATATACAATGAAAACTAACACCTGTATAAATATATTTCATTTTGATAAATAGAAGAATTATAAATGATGGATAAGATTTAAAATAATTAATCAAGCTTTAAAAAAATTATGGCACTGATGCAGTGATCCGATCCATTTTAATCCAATCCCTCTTCAACTGGTTTGTATGGATAGCATTGGTTTGTGTGATTAAATCTTAGCCATTTGCACAGCTCCAAATGGATCATCCTTCCAAGCTTCTATACTCTTCTTAAGCCAACTTGTGGCATGTAATTGACAATCTACTCTTTATTGATGAACATTTTGCATTTGCTATTCTCCTATGTCTTGTCCATCTTGGCTTTTATATTATTGGTTCTTATGACATTGTTCTGAATCACATTTGATTTCTTTCTTCTTTATCTTCATCTGTAATTCCCTTTTGTTTTTGACTTCTTGTTTTGGAATTTCCAGTTCCTCTCTTCATTTTCCTGTTCTAGTACAAAATTTTGACTGATAATCTTTCATTAGTCTTCCTTGTATAGTCCACAAGTCACTCAATAACAGAATTGAGACAATCTTTAATGCTGATGAGCCCTTTCCCACCCAACTTTCCATGTCACACATATTCCATCGATATCATCTCTTGGTTGCATGGTTTTATGCTTGTCATCAACTTCCTTGTTGTCCTGTTCAAGGAGGGTTCCGATTATTTCCCAATGGAAACTGTCGAGGCATTTATTCCTTTAATCAAGTTGATGCCTCCAAGTTTAGCTCATAAGGTTTAACTGATTATTCTTTGCTAGCATTTTCCTTCATCTTATTCTGCTTCATTGAAACCTTGATATTTGTGATTATCTTTCCCATTGAGCATTCAGATTACTCAACTGTTTCGGTAATTCAATTCCTTCTTTCTTTTTCCTTTTTTTCTTTGTCACATTATTTCTGGATTCCAAGCTCATTATTATTACTGCCATGAGAGAAAAACTAAATTCATTATTTGCTAAAGATCAACTTGAATCTGCCACAAAATAATCATGCTTATACAGATGAAGTTAGTTAAATTAACTAATTGAAAAATAACAATTTTAATATAAAAAACATAAATTGTGGATGAGACAAAAATAGATTTGTTTTTAATTGTGCGCATCTCTTAATCTGATAATCTGATATTATTTGACGGAAAATGTTTAAAGACCTTGGAATGATCCATGTAGCTACCTTGAATCCATAGGTCTCTTATTATAGTCTGCAGTTTTAAAATACTATCCTCATAGATTTTGCTGCACCAAAAATATTTGTTGCTAATCTTTTATTTTAAAACATGAATATGAATTATAAGTGAATATTTAAAATTCTAGTAATTAGAAACCATCAACCAAAACTGTCAATATAGGTTTCTTCAGTTGTCAAGTCAGTCTGGCTAATATATGTATGTATGTATCATACATAAAGGTTGCACCAATGGAGCTAAAGTGCTGAAAATTCAAACATTTACCCCTTATTATGTCTACAAGAAACTTACTTTTTTTCTCCTAATCACCTCATATAGGCTTTTGGAAGGGGTTCAATTTAGATTGTAATTTTATGCTAAATTGATCCCTGGTTTTGCCTAACTCTGTTTTCAAAATTCAAACTTCTCAGTGATCACTGCCCAAACAAAAGGTGAGAAGAGTGACTTATTCATTGATTACTCCTTTTTCAATTTTTTTTTCCAGTTCACCATGCCCAACACAATCTGTAGTTTAAAAATACAACTTAAATACTTTCTCCTTCTGAAAGATGTTGACAATTCTTTTTGTTTGAACATTTAATTCATTTTTTAGAATATTTTAACTCTGATTCTTATCAAGTTCAATGGCAAAAAGAATGTGAAAGAAAGTTGAACAAATAACCATCAAGTATTTTTAACATTAACTGATTAACTGAATATTTAAATGAAAATGAATATTCTTTTAAAATTTATTAGTAATGCTAAATACAGATACTATTCTCATTATACTTAGTAGTTCTGTTATGTAGGTATAAAAGATACTATTTCTTTCTGAAAGTATTTTGATAATGTACTTTCATCTTCCAAGCTGACGGTTTTATTGATCATACATGGTAGCCATATTAGTTTTGTACATAGTTTTTCCAGAATGTAGTTAATCAAATGTGAAATAGCTTTTTGACATTGAAGGAAATATGTTATGTTTGGAATTACATTTCATGATCTCTGAACAAGTAGAAAACTATTTACTTTGAAAGAATCAGGAAAATAATGGCTTTCGAGGATATTTTTGTATCATGATTCATCATAAGTTAAAAAACATATGTGAATTATCTCATCTGATGGAAGAAAAGAAACAAATAATTTTATCAAAAGAATTATTAGAAAATTTGAAATTATGAGATGGTTATAACCAGTATTTGTTCTATGTTCCATGCTCTGCTGTTAAAATGCTGAACACTTTTGTTGAACTGGAAACAATAGACTAAATCAATTACCAAAGCAACCATTCTCTGCTTGTATCATTGATTATAAGTAAAAAAGACAAATGGATCTAATATTATGGAAGACTTGTATTGCACTATGAAAATTTCCAGTAGCAGCAGTTGGCATTGGCTGACAAGATATCTTGAGAGAATGTTCCTGGAGTGTGACAAGATATTTCTTTGTTCTTGGTTCTCTTATTCTAACACTGATTTGAATAGATATTCAAGATAGTGCATAGATGGTGCAGAAATCTTTTGCCCATGGTCCTCTCACTCTAGCAGTCAATCGGATAGTGGTTTAAGCCATAGTTGGAGAAGGAGGCAGTGAAATTGTACTCGAGTTGTCAATGAGATATCCCACCAATATAATGTTACACAAAAATATCCTGGTCCTAATTGGTTAATCTGGTTGTTATGAACACTGTCGTCATTATTTTGGGACCATTGAAGAGCCATTGGACCAATAAAAAAGTTTTTAATAAGCCAAAACTTCTCTGGAACATCATAACTCAAAAAACAAATGGAATCTTTTGTCTTTCTTTCTATAGTGTACTAAAATTTGCTATTTATTGATATCCTCAGTATAATGTAAGTATAACTGGGAGAAAAATCAATTTTACCTACAAAAATTTCCAACACTCAGGTCCAGACCAATCTGGATTTTATAACAGCAGCCCTCTTCTGAATAGATTATATACCTGAGAATGTTTGAGAAATGCATTAGCTTGAGACTTCCTGACATTAACATACCCAAAAAGAATATTCTGATTTCAAACAATATTTATTTATTTATAAGATGAAAATGCCTCTAATACATATTCAACACTGAAATATATATGGATTCAAGTCATAAAAATGTATGAAACTTAATAATATTCATGATATAACAAGTACAGAAGAACATACACTCTACACATTCTATTTATTTCTTTTTCCTAAACTCTTCTATATTTATTTCTTCTGATAACTCCAAAAATTGCCCTCTCCAATTTTTTATCCCTTGTGATCTAAATTTATCTAAGTTATTATTCAAGTCATTTATACTTGCACTATTTTTTTTACATAAAATGGTAAACTATTACAGTATTTCAAAATTCTTTGAGAGAAAAAATCAATTTGTTTTTGTAATAGACCTAGCAAGTAAATTTCCGGTCCTATCTGACTTATTAAACATTAGAATTCCATAATTTGTAAAGACATTTATTATCTTGAAAGTTTCAAGTAAGTCTATTAGGATATTAGTTCAAACAATTCATGGAACATTGTACATAATTATAGTATAGATTTATTTTCAGAGCAGACATTTTAGACAATATCTTTAGTTTGAAATCAGACTATTCCTTGTGGGTAAATTAATGGCAGGAAGTCTCCAATTGTGTTTGGGACATCAGATCAGCTGGTCTTTATTCTGCTTCTTTGCTGCTGAGTCAATTAAATGATTTACATCTAATTAAATGGCTAAGGTCTAAACTATTGCTACATAGACAAGATATAGAGAATCACAATTAGAAACTGTCAGCCAAAAGTGTCAGTTTTCAAGTTGGACTGGCTGGCTGGCTATGTATGTATGTATGTATGTATGTATGTATGTATGTATGTATGTATGTATGTAGGTATTACATATTAAGGCTGCTCCAATGGAGCTAAAGGGTTTACATTTTTAACAATTACCATTCATTATGTTTAGAAAAAATGTTTTTTTCAATTCTCCCCTGAATAGGTTTGTAGGGGGGGGGTCACTTCACAACGTATGTTTATGCTAAATCAGTGATTAGTTTTTCAGTGATCGAACCAAAGGTGTGGAAAGTAACATTCATTGATCATCCTTCATTCCAATTTCTTGATTAATCACTCCCAACACAACATGCTGCCAAAAGACATTGGTCATGTGATAGTTTCTATTGAAGGGTTAACTAGATCTCTTCATCAGTGGAAAAAAAATTCAACAATAATATCTAATTTGAAACATGTCTTGATTTCTTTATCTTATGAATTGTAAAGATTCTTTATTATCACCTATCTTAACTTTCAATTCAAAATTTTGGCTCTGCAACGTCCATGATAGAGATATCTGGCAAATCTTGGGAGAGGTCCATGTTCAACAATGGACACTGAAAGGCTGCTACTGCTGCTGCTGATGATGATCCTAGTGCTAGAGCTCTTGCAGTTAAGGCAGTAGGTATCTTTAGTACACAATTTGGTAATGGCCATGAGACATTTCCTTTCTCAAATAGTTTCAGGCATTTCTTTAAAAGTAATCAATGTCTTCCCCTGAAAAAATATTTCTTCATATCTGTGAGTGAAAGACAAAGAGAAAAGAAGGAGAATGAAAATAAGTATATAGGAAGAAGACTTTTCTCATTTGTTGTTTAATATTGATCGAGGCATAAGATATCGACAGAAAAATAATAGAAATAAAATATTCTTGGATAGTCAAGCAATCTTTGACAATCCATAAAGATGTTGGCACTTGTTCAGCGGAAAAAATACGTTTCGCTTCTGTTGTTCTTCACATTTTGACAATAGTGTACAGAAAAATAAGCGTCTTGTAGAGGTGAGTCTTTTACTGAAAGAACATCCAGACATAAAACATTGGAATGATTTATAGTAAGCTTAAGATAAATAGAAATATAAATGATAAAAATGGTGAACAGAAATAAAGGCATGAACAGGAAGTTTGTAAAAATAAAGTCCAGAATCGATTCAAAAAGTCAGAATCTAACACAAAATAAAGAGAAATCCAAAATGTTCATGAAATCAGAAAAAAGTTAAAATAGAGAGCAAAAAGCTAGAACAAATCATAGGTTCGTGTTTTGAATTGTGCAACTTGTTACTATAAAGGATATTTGATTGTTGCTTTTTTAAGATGCAAAGAAGATTTATAAAATCTTTCAGAAAGCAACGGCTAGAAAAGTCAGAAGATAAGACTTGTGTGGCTTACTGCTGCTGCAGAAGACAGAAGAACAGGGGAGAAAAAACTATTGAAGCTAATCCTGAAATAGTGAATTAAAAATGGCTAACACTGAAATTACATTTATACAACAACAGCAAAAACGACCACTTCTAGTTCTCTGTATTCTCTCTTGAAGATCTAGATAGCATCTGACATCAGGCAGCATGCAGCTCTGAAATGAAATAAAAATGTAATAGAAATGAAAAAGAAAGAAACTTGCCATCACAGTCAGTAACTGAAGGACCGTAACATCAAAATTTGTAATCATGTTAAAAAATTCCATCGAAGGATATACATGGTCAGAATAAATTCTATCTATGATATTGCTGGCATTTCCTGCTGGAAAACATCTAAAATAAAGCAAAAAACAATTAGAAACATCTAGATTCTGGAGAGTATAGATGTTATTAATGTCCCTGTCAAAATAAGACCCAAAATAGGTCGAAAAAGTCTTTTTTTCCAATATCTTTAGAAGGTGTCTAATGGAGTCCTGATACCAATTTGCAAGTCTATAGACAAAACAGTATGCCAATAGCACTGGAGCATGCAAACATATATAGAATAAGGATAGAACACTTTGCCACCTTTGATGGCTACAGTTGTTCAATAATGAAGAAATGAGTTGGTTTTGTGTATTCTAGGATGAACCTCTTTAGTATGATGAGCTTGGGACTTGGCCATTGCAGGTCTACAGAAATTGTCCTTTCGAAAACCTTTTATGTCATTAATATAAAAAAATTGCTCTTTTTATTCTTTTAAATCATACATAATATATGATCCGACTCCATAGTACTCACACAAACTCTTTATAGAAGTTCCTTCATTCAATTTTTCCAGTAACTCCATCTTTTCAAGCACTGATAATATTTTATACTTACAGTTTTTAGCACTGATATCTTCTGCTCTTCTTCTCCCACATCCTGAAAAGTTAAAAATGGTACCTTAGCACTATCAGTCACTCTGTTTAGATGGTAAATTCATAAACAATTGTTGTCAGATTCAGAATGTACTTGTGGGAGTTGTTGGACCACATAATGCCTGTTCTAAAATTTATGTTGGATGCTATCGTGAAATCTTACTGGATTTTGAAAAAAATGTTTGTAATTAATGTTTGCTGTTAATTTCAGAATGAAAAAAAAATGGATTTCAGATAAGAGCACTTGAAAATCTTCAATACCCCTGAAATACAAAATTGAATTTGGTATTTATATTGTCCATACTATGAAAAACTGTTTTTTTGGACCAACTTGATAAATATCAGTTTGAGATAAACTAATGAATTTATGAGTAACAAATTAAAGTGATTTTTTTTATTGGTCTACCTAGCACTTTTTCAGTATAGGACAATGATCAGGATACTGTTATACTTGGATGATGTTGTAATAAGCTATGGAGGTTCTCTTTGACTTTTGCTTGAAAAAAAAGAAAGAAGATTCTACTTACAGCTGTGCATGGGGGCTGCTTTGACCATATCAGAGGATTATCAGGAGATTGTGCAAATTGTGCCACCCAGTGTAAGAAAACTAGGTTCGGTCTGAAGATCATAGTTGCTCCAGCATGATAAAAAAACTACAGCATCCATCCAAAAGCACTCAAGAATGGTTGAAAAAGGAAAGATAGAATGTTTTACATTGGCAAGCAATGAGTCCTTATCTCGATTCCAAATCTCTGTTAAGAATAGGACTCTAGAGTTATGGATTCAATACACACCACACACCACAGGAATCCTGCAAACATTCATTAGCTTGAAGAAGTCACAAAAGGGAGAGTGGCAGAAACTACCAATGACAGATGGCTACAAGAAACATTTTGAAGCAGTCATCATTGCCAAAAGAGGTGCAATAAAATATTATGGCAAGATGGCATTAACACTGTCAAGATCATATTTTCTATTTCTTCTTTGAATTACATATAAGTTGGAAAATAATGTTTTTTTGCTAAATCAATTTTGACATCCTATTGTAATATTTGGATGATACAAACTTCATATATTTCCATGTATATTTCCATTTATCATGGAAGATATTGTACAGGTTATACAAAAAATTTAAGCGTGCCAATAATAATGGCACTATATACATATAAATATATGTTTGTTTGTTGGATGGATGTGAGGTGATCTGACAGAATATTAGTAAAATGACGATTGGAAGGTGGAGAGAAATTTAAGAAAAAACTGGTGTTACATCTTGGAAATTTTTATAATCATGTTGGCATGTTCTGGTGCATTTTGATTGCTTCCAGCCAGCTTCTTCAAAGAACTTGCAGTAGTTGCAGAAAAAACTGATGTTTATGTGTTTGAGATTTGGAGAATGAAAAGAAGATATTCCTGTGTAGTGGGTTATTCAGTTGAAGTGGAAGGAGAGGAGTTTTTTCATTTCTGTAGGCAAGAGTCAAGTTGGTCTAAAATAAGAGGGGTCTATGAGAGGAAGGGTCTGTTTCAAAATAAAAAGTTTGCAAATGCATCAATTTTGAAACAGTATCACACAAAAAATATACATTACAACATAACCATACAAGGAATCACAAAAGGCCCTCCAAGAAATAGTATGAGTACACATACCACCCCTTTAAGAAAAGAGAAAGAAGTCTCGCCCACCATCAACCAAAAAGATTAAAAACAAAAAACCCCACCAACACCCTGCTCCATACATGTCAGCACCTACCCATGAAATTCTAGACACAACCTCTGTTCTAAAAAAAAACTGCAGTCAAACAAACTTTCCTGGAAACTGACTATTTTAATCCTGACCCCTCCTCTCACACCAGCCTGATACTCAAAGACACAGAAACAAACACCCCTACTTGTCCTACTAAACAACCTACAACACAGAAATATCCCCATTTCATTCCTAAAATCTCAAACAAGTAAACATGATACAGTTTTCTCTCCAATCACTGCAACTTCTTTGAAAAAGGTGGCTGGCAACCATCAAAATGCATCAGAGCATGCCCATATGATGATGAAAAATTTTGAGATGTAACACCTGTTTTTCTCATAAATTTTTCCTCATCTTCCAATGATCATTTTACCAATTTATATTTACATGTACATAATGTGTGGATGGAAGGTGATCTGACAAAAGTGATTTTGAAAATGCTGTTGTAAGTTCAGCAAAATGCATCAAGCTAATCTTAAATTAATCATGATAAAAATATTTGAGATGTAACACACTTGTTTCAAATATTTCGCTTCCACATTGTCAAATTCATATATATATATATATATATTGCTATAACAGTTTCTTTTTGAAAATCAAAATGGTACTTCATAAACTATTGCCATCAATAAACAGTGAGTTCCATTCAACCTTTTGTTTCAAATTTTATTGTAATTAAACAAAGGCAATTGTGATGCTAAGCCATTATCATCCAGGATTCAGTAATTAGTGTATTTATGCAGGATGCATGTATATATATGTCAATTAATAGAACACTTCATGTGTCTATAATTGTACCTGGCCAAAATTACGCATTACAAATCAGAATGATCACAATAGATAGAAAATAATGAGAAAAAATTAAAATCAAATGCTAAATATCAGTTTGAATTGGGCATGAATTGAGCTTTGCTTTTGTTGTTCTTTTGTTTCAAGCTGTCTCTTGTTTAATTTCCTGATCAAATGTTAAAAGAAACTCAATAGAAAATGTCATGTGACCAACATCTTTTGGCAACGTTCTGTGTCAACAGTGATCAATTAAAAGATTTGAAAAAAAAATGATCAATGAATAAGTTACTTCTCTCTCTTTTCATTGGGCAGTGATCATTAGGAAAGTTTGAATTTTAAAAAAAACAAACGTGATCGTTGGCACAAACTGGGAATGAATTTAGCATAAACTTACACTGCAAACTGTATCCCTTCCCCCCCTCTTAAGGCCAATTAAGGGGCAGATTTGAAAGAAGAAGTTTTGTACGCATGATAAGGTGTAAATCCTGTGTTGAAGAGATCAATTTGAAATCGGAAATAAAGAGGTGATCAATAGATAAGTTACTTCTCTCACCTTTGTTGGACAGTGGTCAGTGAGAAAGTCAGAATTTCCAAAAGACAAACATGTATATATATTGGCAAAAGCTTAGGATGAATTTAGCATAAACTTACACTGCAAATTAACTCCCCGCATACACACACTAAAATCCTATGTAGGGCTGAATTTTTTAACAACAAAATAAAATGTTTTTACACATAAGGAGTAAACGTTGAAAGATTTCAGCTCTCTAGCTTCTTTTGTATAGCCTGTGTGCCTTACTCATACATACATAGCCAACCAGACCGACTTGAAAACTAAAGAAACCTATGTGGACAGTTTTGGTTAATGGTTTCTGACTTTCTATCTTTTTATCAACTCCTTCTGTCCTTTCTTCTTGTCTCACATTGTATCATTGTTTTCTTCCACTTTTTATCTCTGTTTTGTCTCACTCGGATTTTCCCCTGTGATTCTCTCATTTATTCTCCTTCTCTCTTTGCCTCTTTTACTTTCTTCTCTGTAGTTCCCATTTCACTCTTTTTTGTTGTTATGTTGTATACAGATTTATTTTGTTGTTTTCTAGCCTTTTCTGACTGCTCCTGATTCTCAATGAACTCACAAGATATAGGAGCCATTTAGTGCGGATATTCGTAACATTTTTTATCTCCATTTCTGACAAAGATACTAAAGACTATCTCCAATTTTAAAGCATTTTAATTTTTTCAAAATTAAGTTATCAAAATTTAATGCAATTCATTTGTCAAATCATACTGGCTGAATAAAAATTCTGCACTCCAGGAGTATTACACTTTTTAGGACATCAAATCCTGAGTAAAATGTTTTTAATATGTATTACCAATACTGGATACTGTCGCAAACAATGATTACTTATTATCATTATAAGTAAAATTTGTTCTTAGCGACTTGTTTGATGACATTTTATAACAATAAAATGTTCCGAGGAAAATTTCTGATCATACTCAGAAAGGTTGAAGTGTTCTCCAGTCAGAAATCGTGCAAGGGCTTTGATTTCCTTGATCGTATTAGGTAGATGCTCACAGTAAGTCATGAAAAATCTAAAGGAGATGAGATTTGTCATGGGAGGTGACCACGTGTAGCTGGGTGCTTAAGTTCTCTCTGCTGGTCGTTGATTGAAATGCATGTTATGTCAGTATAACATTCCTATTTCCTTCTAATTCTGCCAATCGGTTCCAGCAGGTACTGCACTACACCCTGTCTGTTGACTAATGGCATCACATTCATACACTCGCACAACATAGATGCTTATGCAAATCCCTTCATACAGATGCCAATATAACCAATTTTAAGTATCTAATTTTGCAAGTCCAACATAGTTTGACTGACTTGTACTTATCAAACTTTGTCATTTGATATCTGTATGCTTCCATACATAAAGAATAGCACTAAATGACAGTGTTCTTCAAAATATCAAACCCAAAATAAAGACTACATTTTGATGATATGAATATGTAATGAAATAATCAGTGGCATTCAATTCCCTAAATCTCAGATTAATGTTTAATTGGTTCATTCAGAATCCCCACAAAACAAAGGAAGATAATTTAAGAGCATTTCTTTCATAGTTTATCATTTACAAATTGACTTATAAAGAAATGCTATACTCACAAATTTTACAATAAAAAAAGTCAACTAGTGTTTGTGTAAATAACAATCTATGAAAAGAAGGCCTTCAAATTGTCTTCCTTTGTTTTCAGGGAATTTAGAGTTGACCAATTGACATCAAGCAAATGAACAGTCAGTAATCTGAGAGTCGGGAAAAAGATACAGACCCTAAAATTATACATGCTGTATGATTTTACAACATTAGCATTGGTGATTAACACTGACTTCAGTAATAAGCTCATTGGTTGAAATCTCATTTACTATCAACTCTGTGAATTACAATTCATTCAAAATGTGGCAAAAAAACAAATATAATTACTAGAACTATCATTTTCTCTTCACCACCTTTTTCTGTATAAGGACAAGACCCAATTCTTTCCTTACATCTGAAGAAGTTTGTAAAGTGGGTTAGCCAAAACCAGCAACAAAAAGAATGACTCTTCAAATTATAGATTGTATGATTGCTTTATATTTGTTACAGGAAGAAGGTAGAGAGATATTGTCACTAAGAATGAGGTGCCTATGAAAAAATAGTCTGTTTGTTTTGTCCTGTTTTTCCCATAGCTTGGAAAGGTGTCAAGGTCAAGTAGGGTGACTTTTGTTAGATAAATCCAGCCCCCACCCCTGTGTTGAGACTCTCAACATCTATAGAGTTGAATAACACATAGGCCCAAGAGGGGTATCTAATATATGTATTAATCTAAAATGACAGCCTGATAAACGTTGTCAAACCACTCACCTAGGAATGTGTGCATATGTATGTGTCCCCGGATATACACCATATGCGAACATATGGGTTGGTATGTATGCTTGTGTGTGTGTGTTGTGCATTTTAGAGAAGGAAGAGACTGAAATGTATAAAAGATGATAGAAAAATGAGTTCTGATAGCTGTTGGTAGTGGACAATTGTCTGCTAACCCTCTCAAGATTCGGGATGTAATATATAGACATGGTAAATAATAGATGCAGTGGCTTAAACAGACAGCTAAATTAGCCAGGAAAGGGGTAAGAGAACCTGGCTCCTAAACCCATTATCATTCTTGACAGGAGCAAGTCATAAAAACAAATTATAGTGGTAATGGCAATAGCAATGATGATGATTGTATGACAATGTTGATTCCAACAGGTCTGGTTAATCACTTGGTAAAAACCGTCACATGGCCAACATCTTTTGGCAGCATCTGATGTTGAGGGTGATCAATTGAAAAATTGGAAAAAGGGGTGATCAATGAATAAGTTACTCCTCTTGCATTTTGTTGGGCAGTGACCTCTTAAAAAGTCTGAATTTTCAACAAACAAGCATGAGTGCTGCAGGATACAAACTAAGGGATGAATTTAGCATGAAGTTACATTGCAAATTGAACCCTCCCACTTAAAGAAAACAAAAAAACATTTCTCCGAGACATAATGAGTGAATGTTTAAATTTTCAGCCCTATAGCTCTATTGCTGCAACCTGTAAGCATGATAAACATATACATAGCCAGCCAACCCAACTTGGAAACTGAAGAAGGTATACCTGTAATTCAATGCACAATTTCTGAAGTCCAAAAAGAAAGGTTTACAACTAATAGTCACCTATGGAGCTAAAACATAGAAGCTAACCAAAAGATAGACCTTTACACTGAGAACCATGCAACATGCTCAGGAGTGATGATCTATAAAGTTCAGAAAATATTGGCTCCACAACCCTTCTCAATAGTGAAGTCTGGTGAATCCTGGGGATAGTCTATGTCCAACAAGGGATAATGATGATGTGTATAATAGAAATAAGGGATATTGTTTGAGAATTCAGTTCACCTACATTGACAGAATATCAAATTGGGCTGACTAAATGAAATTTTGAATTATTGACTAGTGATACAAAATAACTGACCATGTTAGGAATATGAATATGAAATTTTTTAAAAATTTGAAGGTCCTTACAAAATCAAAACTATTTGAATTTTTTTCCATAATTTCTAAAATAGTAACAGTTCTGCTGCCCCCAGGTGTGGCAACAAAGAACTTTTCATTGAATCAATTAGAATTCTTGGTGTGAATAGAGAGTATCAAAGCTTCAGTTAATTTCATTTATTTATTTATTTATTCATTTATTTATTTTCGATACTTGTATAGAGGCCAAAGCTCTGATGATTGCAGAGAAGAGTCCTGGCTTTCATTCTGTTCGTAGGAAACGACAAGAAATGAACAGAAAAAAGAAAAAACTGCAACAAATTTTTTGTTCTGATTATAAATGAGAATCCGAGTTGACAAAAGGGAAAGAACAATCAGGTAGAAATGAAATATCTGCAATCTGAAAGAAGGAAAAGATAAAATATGCATGAAACTTTATTTTTGGTTTTTCTTTTCTTCATTTTGGATGAGCTTTTTTTCATTTTGCATGAAAAGTTAACTTTGAAATACGCCGTAAACCTTCAATCAGTTTGGCTGATATTTTTCTTGCTGACTTGTGTTGAATGTTCAAAATTGACCAACATATCAAAGCATTGATAATTTGATAATTGCAATCATTTATAAAAACAGGTTTGACCACAAAAAAACAAAAGCAAATGCTCATTACCTCATTTTAGAATGAATGACTTGACTTTTCTTTTTTCTCTTTGAAAATGAGATTAAAATGGCTCCTCCAAGTATAAGTAAAAGCTTATTGGAGACTAGTACATTGTCCTCCTTTCAATTGCAAAATATTAAAAATATTATAACTCTGCAATGCACACACACACACACACACACATATATACATATATATATATATATATATATATATATATATATATATATATATGTATATATATTAGAATATAGTATTCTAAACCAAACATAGCAGGATTTTATTATTTCTAGTGCTGCCAAAAACATTGATATGTTGTTTTCCAAAAATGAGTACACTCGTACCAAAAAAATATTTTTGTCAGTGTGAATGCTGTAGAGTTTGGTCATAAATAATAGCTGATAATATATGTTTTGGTTATGTAATGTTCCATTCGGAATAATAGAATCCTGCTATGTCTAGTTTAGATTAAAATGAAAAAAGTTGTAAGGGTATGCTTATTTTTCAGCAGTACTGTATATATATCTATATATGTCTGCATTGTTATAATGTACATCCTAATTTTTAAACAAAGTAAGTTTGCTGAGCTCAGTATCATTTAAATTTATTCAGACAAATTTATCCTCAAGCTGATATGTACAAAAAGCAAACAACTACATATCACTGAGCGTCCATTCTCACAACTCCAAGATCAATAGTGGAGACTGACTTTGCGAAGTTATCTTTCCAGCGTCAGTCTCTGATTCTATGTTTGTATTTAAATATCAAAGATATTGACCTGAATTTTTACCCAGCTTTCATCAAATTCATACCATCTCCATATGAATGTATCAAAAATCTTTGTATCCCTAGAGGAAATTTCTTGTCAACAGCCACAGCTATCCTGGCATCTTCAGAAATAAACGCCTGTAAATTTTGTATACAATCTAAAGGATAATTTTCAGGGAAATGAAAATTCTTTTTTACTTAACTTTAAGTCTCAGAAGTACTGGCGCATCAAATTAAAGAAAGATGAAGGGTTTTATCCTCTTTTACATGTTATATATCTGTGTGTTTGTTTATGTGTTTCAGCACTCCTGACCATACTGCTTTGTTTACAGAATTGTAAATTGGTATCGGTACTTATTCTTATAGACCATTCTAAAAATTTTTTTTTTTCAATTTCTGGAAAAAAAGACCTTTTTTTTGTGAAGCTTTAATCTGGCAGGATTATTAATAACACTAGAATCTAGATGTTTCTTTACTTTATTTTAGATTTTTTCCAGTGGTAAACACCAGTGATGTCATAAATAGAATTTACTCTGACCATACTGATTCTTTAATGGAATTTTTTTTACTGACTTCAAATTTTGAAGTCATGGTAGTTCAATTATTGGTTGTGATGATGAGTTATATATTGTTTTAGACAATCTTTATAAATTCTCAAATATCAGTCAAATATTCTGACAGGATGTCGGTAATTTTAAGTGCTTGGGTAAATGGCTTCTTTTTTTTTTTTTGCCTGCGTCTGTCAACAGCCTAGTGACTCATCCTTTACTACATTCCTAATCCCATGCAATACTTGAATGAAATCTACAAAACCCCGGCATTTCCTCCATATTTCGTTTTTGGATAGCAACTACATTTTTACTTGAGCAGCCTGCATTCAGATTACACACTCAGGGTTGTGCTGTAGGCATCGCAATCTTGGATTGATTATCTCTGTGCTTATGGATCTGTTGGTTCGATTTTGGTTGAATTGTCCTCCTTCAAATATTTCAGAGAAAGAACAAGATGAACACCCAAGCGTAGCAGCTTTGTTCCTTTAGTTCCAAAGTCTTGGAACATTCTGAGGAATTGATCTCATTCATTTTGCTAGTTTTGTTGTTGCCACAACACTGCAGCAGGTCCATTCTACAGCCTTCTTTAGGTGTACTAACTGTACGTGAAGAGAGGATCTCTCTCTCTCTCTCTCTCTCTCTCTCTCTCTCTCTCCTGTAGTTCAATTGTCTGAAAAACTCTTAGAATGTTAATGACTTTTCAAAATTATTCACAATGTCTGAGCACATCATTTATTAGATGATTTGCCTAGACTTAAAACATAAGAGAGCAAATTTGTCACATCGTTCCAGTCTTTTTGGTGCAATAGAAAAGAACTGTTTTGGAGATGGGTCTCCTGTATCTTTGTAATTATTTCCATTTAACCTTCACCCTAGGTTGAGTATTGATTGAGTCTCATTGAGTGCTCTAAAAATAATAATCCTAATAAGGAAAGTAGTATCAGTAAATCAGAGAGAGAAGAAGACAGAAGAAGATTGGGTAATATAATTGCCAATTTCTTTATTGAAGAGTGGCAGCAGGTCAAAAACTCATGATTTGAGTAAATGTTTTTAATCGCCGCTACCCGTAACAGATCAGTTTAGACACTGTTGCTCAGTTAAGTTATTTATGTGTTCTGACATTTATATATATATCAATCTAGATTTTGCCAGTCCTTACCGTTCAAAATAGAAACTTGAAATTTTACACACACATTCCTTTCAATGTGTATGGAAAATATTCAATTTGTTTTGTTTTTTTAAATCCCCTCAAAAGTAGGTTTTCTGTGGGGGGGTTCAATATGGAATGCTAGTTGATGTTAAATTGGTCACTAGTTTGTGCCCGCTTGTAAAATTTTCTTGGACCAACCAAAAAGCTAGAAAAATAACTTATTCATGGATCACCCCTTTTTCCGACTTTTTAATTGATTTTCTACAACAGAGCATGTACAGAAGATGGTGATTCATAATTTCCCTTAGAATGCTAGCTCTTGACATTTTCAGAACCAAATATTTCTTTCTTTTTCTTGTGTCTAACAGTTGAATATTGAAGATGTTAATTTACATCCACTGGCACTGAGTATGTAAAAACATATTTTCCACAAAAAGTTATGATGAATACTTGCAGTAATTTATGCCTTTCTTGAAATTGAAGGAAATACATGAAACATGAAATTAGCAATAATTTGTTGCGAGAAGTGGCTTCTAGAGAGGTCAAAAAAAATACTGGGTTCATATTGAAACCATATCATTACCATGCACTTATATCTAAATGCAATTGCTAAACCATCATTAAATCAGTAATCATAAATTTAAAAGTGATATGCACAATCAGTCTCAAAGCAGAGAAAAATGAATATCATAAAAAAATTATCATGGTTAGCCACTCAACAGAAACTTCCATGACACCAAAGTCTTTTGGTAGCATACCATGTTTGGGTTGATCAATCAATAAGTTACTTCTCTTGCCTTATTTGGGCAGTGATCACTGAAAATGTCTTAATTTTTTAAATAACAGGCAGACACAAACTAGGGACACATTTAGCATAAACTCATATTGCAAAGTGGACCCTCTACCAACTAAAAACCTACTTCAGGGAAATTCACCCCCACAACCCCCCCCTTCAAATTTTTTCTAGTCATAATAAGGAATGAATGTTCAAAGCTCCATTGGTATGGCCTATACGTGTGATACATCCATGGCCAACCAACTAGACAGACCAACTTAAAAACTGAGAGAAACCTATGTTAACAGTTTTCGTTGACAGTTTTTGATAAACTATAAAAATAAATAATATATCATGGAAAGATAAAATAAAAAGAATAATGTTGCCAAATTGGCTGAGATGAGAAATAACAACGGATATTGATGGATAGAAAACATAAAAATTAGATAATTGTCAATTCAAAGCCTTCAAGCAAAGATCTTTTTTTAAGATGGCATAAAATAAGGAGAAAAACTGAATCAATGCTCTGAAAAAATTGCAGGAAAACATTTAATTAATACCTTACTTATTGAATATTTCTGAATGGATGTCATTTTGAGCAGAAATATTTTCCTGGTATCCTTTAATTATTTTTGCTGTGAAAGTTGACTCCAGTTAAATTATGACTTCTCTATTAGTTTTAGTTTTTTCTTTGAATTTTGTTGGACTTACTGCAATAGATCTCATTTTTGCTTTATTAATCCGGGAAGCAATTTGGTGCTTGTATGCAGAAAATACCATTGATTTCAACTTTTATGAAGTGGAACCTGATAAGCTCTGATGGCTAGCTGTTTGATGGCACATAATCTCTGAATTTTCACACACATATCCATATAGTCTAGAATATTTGTATATATGTATAAATGAATTTCTGGAAAAACAAATTTCATACACAACAAACATGTTGAATACGACCTCACAACAATCAAAATCAAAAATGCAGACCTGAAAGAAGTAGACCTCTACGTTTACCTAGAACAATGAATCTCCATGAAAATTTCAAAAGAAGAAAAAATCAACTGAAGAATCACTCTAGAATAGCAAGCTTTTGAAGAGCGAAATCAACCTTCACGAACTAAAAAATCCTGTTTGTCCTAAAAAAGGGTCTACAACTAATACATCCTCCTGATAGTCATCATTGGAGCTGAAGCATGAGACCTTACCAAGAGACTGACCCTCATACTGGGAACCAAGCAAAGTATCCATGAGAAAATCATACAGAAAACAACATGGACAGATCACAAGACAGCACAATACATTAGGGGAAAATAGGAGTTTGAGATATAGAATTTATCAGAAAACTCAAATGGCAATGGGCTGATCATGTTGCTATGTTAGACAACTGCTGGACATCACGGCTCACAAGGTTGATCCCCAGTCATCATCATCATCATCAGTCTTTTAGCGTCCGTCGTTGGACATAGACCTTCCCCAGGATTTGCCACACTTCTCTATCATGGGCGTCACGCAGCCAGTACTTCCTGAACTTGTCTAGTTCATCTCTCCATCTAATATTTTGCCGGCCTCGGTTGCGCATATGGTCTCGGGGAATCCATGTTGTGAGTCGTGATGTCCATCGATTGTCAGCCATTCTTGCAACATGGCCAGCCCACCGCCATTTGAGAATTTTTATGGATTCTATGATGTCTCTAACTCTTGTCTTTTCCCGGATGTGTTGTGCTGTTTTGTGGTCTCTCCATGTGAGGCCCAGCATTATTCTTTCATGTGCACGTTGCATGGTTCTCAGCTTACGGGTCTGTTTCTTGGTTAAGTTCCATGTTTCAGCTCCATAAGTGACTATTGGGAGGATGCATTGGTTATACACCCTTCTCTTTAGGATTAAATAAAACAGTGGCCAGCAGAAAATAAGAATGTATGTTGAACTAGACAAGTTTTGATAGAATTGGTTGCATGATATCCATGATAGAATAGCCATAGTAAAATAAATGTCTGAACTGATTCAAATCCTCAAAACAGGTCTGTGGTTGAACAACTGATGATCCACACTTAAATACTTTATGTATAACATAAGAATCCAAAAGTAAACAACAATAAAAAAATTTGATATTCTGTCTATTATGCAAAATATCTTAAGATAATGTGTTAACTGGGACTGGAAAGTAACTGTCTTGTACAACAGGGCATCATATTATGATTTGGTGGACTGTTTGTAATAAGATTACAAAATTTTTATACAAATTTTTTTTTCTACTGCTAAAGTGTTAAGTTTATGACACACAAGTACGCACACACATATATATATATATACATGATTATGTATATATATATATATATATATATATATATATACATACATATATTTATGTATATATATATATATTTATGTATATATATATATATATATATACATAAATATATGTATGTATATATATATATATATATATATATATATATATATATATGCATATTGCTAAAACTTATTTAGAATCAACAGCAAAGAGATTGGAAAGTCTGAGATTGTTATTGGGAAAAGTTACCAAACTAGTTTGTTGAATAGCCTCAAACTAGTATCTGTGAAAAAAGGCAACTTTGCTTCCAGCTGTAGTCAGCCATTGGAAACACGTATTTAACCAAACTCCACCCCAAAATTTAATGGAAGTATGTTCAGATGTTTTAACAAAAGCCTAAGAAATGTCTGAAAGACTTGCAGACCAATACATCAGTGGCATATGGTGCTTTTTATCTTGGGTATGCAGTGAGCTACAGTTACAAAAAAATACTAAATCATTTTAGTATCTGCAAAAAGCAAGAAATTAGCGAATTAATGGAAGAAAAACAAAATTTGGATTAGGCATTATCTGCTGATAGTAGTGTCTAATCAAAATTCTGTTTCCAATTAATTCTTTAACTTCTTCTTGCAGGATTAACTCCCTACATTGTCCCAAAAATGCTTCAACTATCCATTGTATTTTATAGACACTAAAATATTTTTTATGCTTTTGTGCATCCGTAGCACATGGCACATCCAAGATACAAAGCAGAATACTCCACTCCATGGAGAAAAAACGCAAGCATTGTCAGGAAACACTGAGTTCGTGATTGTTCAAATACATAGGGCCAGTTCTGTATGTAGACACATTTTAGCCTACAGTACAAAATAATTGGGCCAGGGTTAAACAAGGCTCAGCTGTACAAATTAACCAATCAGAGCTGGTCTTCACTGGTGATTCAATTTTGCTTACAGATGCCCAAAGGTAGAATATATTTAGCTTGGCAATATTCTCACCATGCTTTTGTGTCTCACGAGAACTGTTAAAACCGTTGTTCCGTATAGATTAATCTTGATCAGAATTCCAATTGACCGTGAGGATTGTGCTGATGGGAAATGTCAGTCGATATTACAAGTCAACATCTTCCATAATGCTCGACTCTTCCTGAGTCTATTTTCGATAGGATTATTTTCATTTTTTCCTAGCATTGTCTTGAAGGTTCCATTCCCATATATATATATATATATATATATATATATATATATATATATATATATATATATATATATTTTTTTTTTTTCTTTCTTCCTTTTCAGATAAGGTTCAAACTGTCAAATAGGTTTCTTCAGTTTTTGAGTTGGTTTGGCTTGCTGGTTATGAGTGCATATATCACTCATAAAGGTTGTGCTAATGGAGCTAGAGGGCTGAAAATTCAAAAATTTACTCCTTATCATGTCTACAAGAAAATTTCTTTTTCTATCATGGGGTTTCAGATTGCAATGTAAGTTTATGCTAAATTGATTCTTTGAAAATTCAGACATTTTAATGATCACTGCTCAACAAAAAGCAGGAGGACTGAATTATTCATTGATAACCACTTGCTTTCAATGTTTCAATTGATCACCCCCAACATGACATGTCAAAAGACGTTGATCACATGAAAATTTCTATTGAGTGACTAACCAGATCTGTGACTGATATTAATTGAAAAAAAAAGAACAAAACACAAGAATATTATTTTCAATGTAATGACATTTTTTCAAAAACTTTCAAATTATGATTAACAACTGACACAGGTGTAAAAAGCATTTGGAAAGATGGTGTAGTTTTCAGTTAAAAAAACAAAGCAGACCCAATCTGGTTATTCACTCACTAGAAACCGTCATGCTACATTGGGAGTGATCAATTCAAAAAATGGGTAATCATTAGTTAAGTTACTTCTCTCATATTTTGTTAGACAGTGATCACTAAGAGAATCCAACTTCAAAATATATTAAAATATGGAGAATGCTTCCCAAACACAAATTAGGGAACCAATTTTACAAAATCTTGGATTGAAAACAGAACTCCCCGATTTACTAAAAAAAATATTTTAGAGGGGAATTTTGAAAAATGGAAAAAAAAACAAAGGTTTTCCTTACTCATTGAGATGTGTATGTGTGCGTGTGTGTATGTGTGCGTGTGTGCAAAATTTCAAGTTTCTGCTATGAGCGGTAAGAGCTAAGCTTAGTCAAGGAACGTAGATGTTATTTTTGAACATAATAAGGAGTAAATGTTTAAATATTTAGTCCTCTAGTTTTGTTGTTGTGTCCTCTACATAGACAGCCAGCAAGACAAACTGAAAAACTGAAGAAACCTTTGTTCCTAAAACCTAGTTACAAATATTTCAGACAAAATACAAAATGTACTTCAGAAATCTTTGGAAGTTGCAACTAACATATCAGAAATAAAATAGGAGAAAAAATAGTGAAACAAAAATATTCTTGTAAAAATAAGAAACCTCTCAGGGTATTTTAGAAAAGCAATAAAATATCAGTAGCTTTTATACATAAATCTCCATTGTTGCAACATGTACCAGATATAATTACCTAAAAAATTGAATTTTTTATTTAAAATTATCTCAAAAATAGATCTCTTATCTAAAAATATCTAAAAAAATAGATCTTTCATATTATCATCAGTCTTTTATCATCCGTCATTGGATATGGATCTTCCCCAGGATTCATCACATTTCTCTATCCTGGGCGTCTCTCCATTTTGTATTCTGTCAGCCTCAGTTCCACATATGATCTCATGGTATCCCTGTTGTGAGTCATGATGTTCATCAGTTGTCTGCCATTCTTGCAACATGACCGGCCCATTGCCACATGAGTTTTCTGGTAGATTCTGTGATATCTCAGATTCCCGTTTTCTCCCAGGTATATTGTGCTGTCTTGTGATCTCTCCATGTGAGGTTGAGCATGATTTTTTCATGTGCACGTTACATACATCTCAGTCTGAGCGTCTGTCTCCTGGTTAGGTTCCATGTTTCAACTACATGTGACTATTGGGAGAATGAATTGGTTGTATACTCTTCTCTTTAGGATTAATGGGATTGCCTTATTTTAAAAAGATCTTTTATCTAAAATTATCCAAAAAATAGATTATCTAAAATTGTCAAGAAAAAGTACTGGCACAAGATTTGGGCATTGTTTGTGCAAAATGACCATGAAGACTCAGAATGCATTTTTTTGGAAAAAAAAAAGAAAGTGTTTTTAGTTGGTTCTTTGTGGTGTATTCATGTAAATTTTGATGGAGCTCAAAAAAATGTGTCCTAGTATGCCTGGAGACACACACAGACCAGCAGAGAGAGAACAATGTGTAGCTCACTAGGCTGGTTGGTCCGGTGGGCCATTTGTGGGGTTACGATGATTTAATAATTTCTAAATGAAAAAATGTACAATACATTAAGAATAATTTCCTCTTACAAAATAGCTAAAAGAAAATTAAAGAACTAATTCAAGAGAAGTAAATGTCTTAGGGTGTAACTGAAAAACAGGTATAGGATGTAGAGTCTTTTTATGCTGGATCCAAACAGCTATGAATCACCAGTTTTTGCGCATAGTCTCCTTTGTTGAATCCGAACAGTGATGGATTGTTGAGAGACAAGGGGATTTGGTCCTTGTTGTGGTTTGACTGTAGCACATGTGCGGCCCTGTAGCTGAGGAAGAGAAAGGAAGCTGTGCGAAGAGAAGGGAATGCGCACCAAGTATGAAATTATACATGCATTGAAATAAAGAAGTAGAATGAAGACATACACATATTTTGGCCAGGGAAAAGACGTACGTTTAATACAAGAATAAAGATGAGGTATATGTAAGTATATCATAGATACGATCGATCATGAGAAGTAATGTTAGGAGAAGAGGTGAAAGAAGAGATGGTGAAAGGTGGGAGATTTCTTGTCTTGATAGTGCTGGCATCAAAGTTTTAGCAGAGTTGTCTGAACGTGTGGATTCTGTATGGTTGGATAGCTCCCAGATATGTGGAAACCAGGTTAAGTGTGCGAACCTTACTGCCAAGTAAGTGAGTTAACTTGGGGGCTATTCTCAGAAAGACCCTCGACGAATGGACTATGAAAGACATAGAACAAGGAGTTTTATCCATGCGTGTTTCCCGAAGTGAGGATGGTGGTTAAGATCAGATTGGCCAGTGAGTTGGCGAAACAACGATCTTTGGGAGAAAGAAAGAGAGTGGCCGGCCGCAAAAGCTAGGGCCAGAGGCATGGCCAGCAAGGAATTTCCTAGCGGGCCATGCCTCTGGCACCAATGAGCATTGGGCCAAGGAGAAGGAAAGAGAAAGAATGGCTGGCTGCAGAGGCTGGGGCTAGAAGCGTAACCAGCTAAGGGTGCTGGAGCTAATGAGCATTGGACCATGTGCGTCCAGGGGTTTTATAGGGGTTGTTGGAGGAAGTGACGTTTTGGATATCTAGCTAAAAGATGAGTTTCATACTTAATTCTTAACTAAAAGTATAGGGGGCACTACACAGGTATAAAATCTTTACCAACACTAACAAACTCCATAGCAAAATAACAACCTCTCTCATAGAAGCTGCCGCTATATTCAAACCAAGGAATACACAAACCATTAGTAAAATCTCTGATGAAACGAGGAGACTCATTGAAAAACATAGAAGCCTCAAGCTATGACAACAATAAGGGGAAAAAAATGAAGAGACTGAATTGAACAAAACAATCAAAAGAAAATTAAGAGAAAACAAAAGAAGGTACACAACAACAATCATTGAAACCACTCTTGAAAAAGGTCAGGGCTTCAGAGCAATAAACAAAGCTTTCAGTATAGGACAGAAACAAATAACAAGCATACTCAAAGAAAATGGAGACCTAACAACTGACAGAGACAAGATTGTCAAACACGCCTGAAAATTCTACCAAAAACTCTACTCCTCAAGACATGGACTACAAAACATCAAGCAGTATACGCAAAACGCAAGCAATCAGCTTGAGGATTTCCCAGAAGTTACATCATGCGAGGTGAAGCAAGCCATTAAACAAACAAAAAAAAAAGAAAAGCCCCTGGACCAGATAAGATCACCATCAATCTGCTCAAAAAAGCAGGTAAGATTGTCAATAAAAAAATAGCTAATATATTCAACATATGCCTAAAACAGAGTAAAAAACCCTACAGACTTATTAGCTCACTGAACTGTAGCTACAAACTTTTCACAAAAATCATCACCAACTGAATCGCAAAAACACTAGATGAAAACCAACCATGGGAACAAGCTGGCTATAGAAGAAACTACACCATGGACCATCTCCATTCAATAAATCAGCTGAAAGAAAAAACAGCAGAATACAAAATGCCACTAGCTGTATCATTTATAGACTTGAAAAAAGCCTTTGACTCTGTGGAAATTCTCATGGTCCTAAAGCCCATAACTCTACAAGGTGTAGACCCTTTATAAGTCAGAGTACTACAACTTACATACAGTCACAGCCGCTCTTCTATCAGAATACCCAGAGCCCTTCGAGCTCTAAAAAGAAGTAAGACAAGGTGATACCAGCTCATCCAAACTCTTCACAGCCTGCCCCGAGATAATCTTCCAAAACCTAGAGTGGGAAAATGAAGGAATCAAAATAGATGGCGAATATCTGAGCCACCTCAGATTCGCAGACATCATCCTTTTTGCAGAAAACCCACACAACCCACACAAAATAATGCTTTAGGAACTAAATAAAGAAAGCAAGAAAGTCGGCCTATACATGAACTTCAGCAAAATGAAGGTCATGTGCAACAATCACGCCAGAAATCAAAACACAACGATCAAAATCAAAGACACAGTATTAGAGATAGTAGACCACTATATGTACCTAGGACAACAAATCTTCATGAAACCCTCAAAAGGAGAAAAAGTCAAGCAAAGTATTGCTCTTGATTGGCAATCCTTTGGCAGAGTAAGCCTAACGTTCAAAAACAAAAAAATCACATTAATCCTGAAAAGAAGCGTATACAACAAATGCATCCTCATGATAGTCACCTATGGAGCTGGAACCTAACCTAGAGATTGACTCACAGACCGAGAAGCATGCAACATGCACATTAAAGATTGAATCCTTTAGCAAACTGAAATGGGCTGGTCATGTTGCTAGAATGGCAGGCAACCGATATGGACATTACAACTCTCAATAGAGATCTCATGCAAAACTGAGGCCAGTAAAATGCAAGATGGAGAGACAAACTAGACAAATTCAGAAAGTGACTCTGTAAAGCCCATAATAGAAAGGTGTGGCAAATCCTGGGGAAAGTTTAAGTCCAACAATAGATGATAAAAGACTGATAATGATGATAAATGAAAAATAAGAACATTTATTTTTAAAAAATATTCAATATATCATTTAAGAAAAATGAATTATTTTGGAAATCTTTACACCATTTACCTGTCTGAATAAGATATTTTGCTTATTCTGTTTGAAGGTAAGATATAACTGAAATCAAATTTCATTTTGTGATTCATTTAGCAGCAAAACTGCAAAATATGTTGAAGTGATAAAAAATCAGACTTTTCAAATTTTGTCTTTAAAAAAATTCTAAAAAGAAATGATAAATTTCAAAACATGCTTTCATATTCTCTTTGATTGTTAGATAAAAGACAGGATCTCTTTTTGAAAAAAATCCATCAAAGAGTAGATATGGTAAGAATAAATTCTATTCACCACATCGCTAGCATCTTCTCCTGAGAAATACCTAAAATAGAGTAAAAAAAAACATTTAGAAACATTTCAATCCTAGAAAATCTAGATGGTTACAATGAACCTATCAAAATAAAGCCCCAAAAAGGTAAACAAAAAGCTTCTTTTTCTAAAAAAGGAGCATTGTTCATAGGAGGGGTATAGTGGAGTACTGATATCAGTTTTCAAGTAAGCAGACAAAACAGTGTGCCCAGGAGCACAAGAACATTCAAACAAAAACATGCACATATAAAAAAAAGATAGAACTCTTTGCCCTCTTTGATGGCTATGGTGGTTCAATAAATTTCCAAACAACATGCTTTCATATTCTGTTTGATTGTAAGATAGATAAAAGGATCTGTTGCTTCTGAAATATGTTATAAGGATTAGACTTAAATGAACTGTAACCTCTAATGCCACAGGTAAAACTTACTGGAAAAAATATATAACCCTTTTTCATTCCCATTAATCATAACACATATATTGACACCACAAGTACTAGAAGCACTCAAATCCAGCTAATGAGATTTTTTTTACAAGAATATGTTTTGTCTGGCAGGAAATTGAACAATAATTGAAGACAATTTGTAAATGAGGATAAAGACAGTGGAAGCTATGATTGTTGTGAAGTGGCTGACAAGATATCTTGCATGAAATTTCTATGGCAGATATTTTGACAGTGAATTGGATAGTAATTGAAGACAATTTGTTGGTGAGCAGATATTAAGATATATCGCCCATTAGTGGAAGCAGCGTGTAGGACCCACTGACTCTGGAACAGCACTGGGGTGCTGGGCCTCGGAAGGGGTACAATATATAGAGTGAACCCTGGACAATTTATCAAAATGATCTGAAAAATCTTTTGAAATAATCTATAAAAAAAACTTTTAGAAACTTTGTGGTGTGTTGAGGGAACAGTCAGACATATCACACATTGATATTGATAGTATTTACAAACCTTTCAGTTAAAACTTTCAGAATGAAATTTCACCTGGGGGGGGGGGCAGAAAGAATGAAACATGATATCACTGGCTCAAGTGTTTTATGTTGGAAGACTTGATTTTTCAGGTAGTTGGCATGCAGTACAGTTGAATGTTGAGTAAGCCAACAATATCTTGGAACCTGTACTGTCCCAAGAATTAACTTATGCTCTTTCTAAAACAAAAATCCACAGTATTTTTTTTTTCTTTAATAAGAAGATAACAAAAGAAGAGTTATGTCCATTGTACCAATTGCAAAGAATAAATATTATTCAAATAATATTCTGTAAGTAAGGTTTCCAATGGTTAGAAGGGGAATAATAAGTCAGATATTGATAGAATGAAATGTGATATCTATAACAATAGAATAAAATGTCAGAACAGAAAAGTTGGAAAATGCAGGTATACAAATTGTTTAGAGTAGGAGAAAGTTCTTAGATTAACCAAAAAGTCTTTAACTTAACTTGGAATATAACAATCAAGAACAGTAAATTCTGATAAAGCAAAAAGTGAAAGCAGTCCTGAAATGCCAAAAAAGATGGATAGGTTTTTTGATGGAATTGGTCTTGGAAAAATGATGGTCAGGTGAAAGAAAATATCTTTTAGTTAGCGGAAGAATGTTCCAGAGTGCCAGAACTAAGAGGGTTGAATTTTTGCACCTCTTTGGTTTTATACCAAATTCCTACTTAGGACTTAGACAAGGGCAGATAATTCGTCTCCTTACTAAAACATTTCAATTCATTTAATTTCCAACAATCAACAGTGATTATGTAAGAATTTCCATGCAGTTGTATTTAACAAATAAGTATATTTAAGAAACTTGAGACAGTAAATACTAAGGAGAGGTTCAATAGATTTTGTAAACCAACCATCTAATCATGTTATTTGAAATCTGATGAAAATAGATTTGGCTATGTCTCTAGGTAGTATGCCTTGTTAGGGATGATTAATTGAAAAAAGAGAGAGCAATGAATTAATTACTTCTTGTGCCTTCTATTGGGCTGAGAAAATGTTTGAATTAAAAAAAAAAAAAAAGTGTGAATGCTGCCAGACACAAACTAGGTGGTTTTGAGTGGTGTGTTCAGTTCACAATAAAAGATTATCCTAAAATGATCCCTCTATTAGAGTCTGGCAGTATTCACGCATATTTTTTGAAAATTCCGACAGTTCTTAGTAATCACTGCTTAACAAGGGATGAGAGAAATCACTTATTCATTGATCATAGTTTCTTCAAGTTTTTTAAATTGATCACCCTCAAACAGCATGCTGCCAGAAGACATCGGTCACGTGACAGCTTCTATTGAGTGACTATAATATGTATAGTTCTATTTTGTTTTAACAAATAGCAATTAGTAATGCCAATTTTCAAATCTTTACTTATAAAAGAAATTAATCCATTTATCATGAAACCTCATAAAAATCATTCTCGAGTTTAAAGTTTTTGAGTGGATGTCTCATGAAGCCAGAGGCACAGATATTCATAGAAAATGAACTTTCTATATAAGTGGGAAAAATTATTTTTTCCGTTCAATTAGTGATTAATTTCTCGTATATTTTGTATGAGACATAAAAAAAAAAAGCAAAATCTGCTTCGGTTCAAGAAAATGTCAAAATGTGACATTTATAGGTTTCACAAAGGAAGCTTTATGAATCTCCTGTCTACCACGCAGGAAGCTTCTTCAAGCACGAGCACCCACCTTTGTAATGCTTTATTTAAAGTCATGGAAAAATGTGATCTTTTTCCTGCTGTGATGTCTTAACTGACTGGCGTACAAGATAAACATGATTATTAACATTCTTTTGTTTTTCTGTCGGTAGAGATATTTGATGTTTTGTTTTTTTCTGCTTCCACATCAATGTTTTATGTCTGCAGTAAATTGAATCTTTGTAATGGCACAGAAGTCATACATTCTGTGGTTTAAGAGAGTAGGTAGCATAAAATGTGCACATGTGCGGAAATGTAAAAGATCAATGAATTACGCTGGTCTGCGATTGGAAAAATGTTTCTGCAGTTGGAAGTTTTTCCATTGAATTAATATATTATTTGGCCGTGACAAATTGAGAAATGACTACGGGTTTGCTATATCAGGTCATGGTTTTGCCTTGTGTCTATTTTAGTAAAACCTTGTTTTATGGATAAAATTCTCAGTTTTTTTTTAAAGGTAAAGAAGTGATGAAGCAAGAAAACTTTGTTGAGTAAACTTTGTGAAAACATTTCAATAAACTGTTCATAAGTGTAGACAAAAAAGTCTTTCAATGATTTTGGGTTTTGTATTCCATCAAACAAGTCATATTTTAAATAAAGTAATGACTGAAAAAACCTGTCCTGACAATTGCAGGTTTAGAATTCAGCATATTAAAACTATATAAAATCTGTTTTAAAAATGTTGACAGCAAAGATGACACGGACCATTGCTATACAAAAAAAATTAATGCTGCTTATTCTTTTTTAAAATTTGAAAAATGAAGTGTTTTTATCATTATATGGTGTTGGTTCAGACCAATTACCTTGTTAGAAACTGTCAATATTCGTTCTTTCAATTTTAAAGATAGTCTGGATGGCTAGCCAGCTATGATACATGCAGATTGTACCAATAGAGCTACAAAAACCAGGCTTTTTTGAAAATTCATCCCTACATTGGTTTTTAATGGGCAGTTCAATTTGCAATGTGAGTTTGTGCTAAGTTAGTCCCTTACTTTCACATGTTTTTTTCAAAATTTCCACTTTTTTTAGCTGAACAAAAGGCAAGAGAAGTAACTTATTCATTGATTGTCTCTTTTTCGAAATTTTCAATTGATCACCCCCAACACAGCATAATACCAAAAGGTGTTAATTATGTGACAATTCTTATTGAGCAACTATTCAAACTTATCTCCATTATTGTTTTTTTCTTCACCACCTTTTGGCTGTGTATTCTGTGTCTTTCCTCGGGTCTCTGTCGTAATCTGAAAAGATGCTGAGTTTTGTGCTCTTGCAGCACGCATATACCTGGTCGCATATGTCACATCTGATGCTTGTGTCTGTGTGTTCCCTGGGATTGTCTCCTCCTGATCCCGCTTCTAAACCCTTAACCTCCCGTTGATCTCCACATTCCTATGGAGTCCCAGCTTCAAGAGGAATAAAGGAAAATGCAAATCGTAATGATCAAATAAAGCAATAAGTGACAATGTTGTATTTCAAATGTTGATTTCTCACACAAAAATCCTTTTGTTTTTATTCCAAGTCACTTTTGAATGCAAATTCTCAAGAATGAGTTAGAGCACACCTGTGTGTTCAATCAAGCATATTAAGTATACTTAAAGGTTTTTACCTGCTAATTCACACATAGGGACTGACAGAATTTTTTTCCTGCAAATCGGATATTTGTGTCTGGTTACTTGCTTTCTTCTCCTGCAGTTTTCTCAATTTGATTTTTCTTCAAGTAACTTGATCTTAGACCAGGTGCACAATTGAGAAGTAGTATCAAATTCACAATAGTCTCACAAATGGCCTGCCGGACCAACCAGCCAAGTTGGCTACAAATTCTTCTCCCTTTGCTTGACTGTCTAGGTGTGTGCACGTGCTTTTAAGCACTCCGGATCACATTTTGGGGGCTACAACCTTGGAAATTCCCATGAGAACACCATTAAGCATCATCTAAAAACTGTGTTTTTTTTCCAAAATTGATTTTTCTGGTCACTATGGTCATTTTAGACAAATAATACCTAAATTTTGTGCCGGTATTTTTTAGATAATTTCTAATGTATGGGCTTTGGTGATTTATTTATGTGAGGTATGGATATTTCAAATTCTTTTGCTAATTTGGACTTATTTTCTTCATCTGGTTTCTTTCATTTCAATAAATGCAAATTTTGAGAATCTTATATTGGGTAGATCTCAGAAGATCTTAATTGATTTTGACATCTCTTTTCAGTACCACAGTTTCAATAACCTTTTTTCGTGATGAAATTGTTTTTTCTATGACTTTGAAATCAGATAACTCTATCAGAAAGCTATCAAAATATGATAATTCAATGCTTACATATATAGTATTATTTCCTTTTACATGAAGAATTTTTACAATTCTTGTTTTCTTTACAATAAGAAAATTAACAAGTTCTCAGTAGTTATTCACTAAGCATTGCTGGATCTGTCACAAAGAGAAGTTGGAGTTCTGAAGCGGTCATTCATCTAAATACTGATTGGTATTTCTAACAAGTCGGTAGTAATTTGAGTGCCTTACATATAAAAAAAACTACTTTTCATTCTTTTTTTCAGAAATTTTCCTTCTGTAGCAAGACTTATATGACAGCTGTACTTATTAATAAAAGAATTCTCTGCTTTAAAGGTAAGAACTTTGATATTTTCATTCAACAGAAATTACAATTTGTTAGTTCAATTATCACGATATCAGGAGACAACTTTTTTATCAAAAGATAGTTTTAATTCATCTCTGATCATAGATGAACTAAATGGAGAGAGCAAGAAAGTTGGCTTACACATGAACTTCAGCAAGATGAAGATCATGAGCAACAACCACATCGGAGGTAAAAATTCTAAGATCAAAATCGAGGACACAGAACTGGAGAAAGTAGATCACTACATCTACCTAAGACAACGAATCTCTATGAGACCCTCAAAAGAATGCAAAATCAAGCAGAGAATCACACTGGGATGGCAAGCCTTTGGCAGAGTAAGCTCAATCTTCAAAAATAAGAAGATCCCATTAATCCTAAAAAGAGGGGTGTATAACCGATGCATCCTCCCAGTAGTCACTTATGGGGCTGAAACACGGAACTTAACCAAGAAACAGATCCAAAGAGAACGATGCAAGGCACCTCTGATAGGGTCCATTAAATGATGCAGATATTTGGTGTCTGGTGGTTTTTGTCAACAACATTTTATCTACAATAATATATACATATATATCTACAATAATTCATCTGTAGAAAGTCACAATCTCTCTTTTTCGTCTGAAGCTGGCAACATTCCAAAGTATATTGTGACCATTTTTTTCATCAAATTGTTTCTTTCAAAATTATCATTTTTTAAAAATTCTAAGTAAGTTTTCTCTGTATGTATATATCTATATACGTGCGTGTGGGAGAGAGTGAGAAAAAATGTAGAAAGAAAGAAAAAAAGACAGAAAGAGTGAGAGAGAGAGAGAGAGAGTTATTTTTCAATTCTTATATTTTCATACCTAGGCAATAGTAACATATTATTCCGCTGGTTGATTCCCATAATCAAACTTATTTTGTCAGCTCAATTGGTTGATGGCATTCATACTAAGCTAAAAATCATGTCTCTCAAAAACTTCAGATTTTTATCAATTTTAGTTCTCATTGATCAAGAGTTGGATATGATCCACACTTACATAGGTTAATGCTTAGGACTATCATGTTCAGTAAGTAATTTATGGTCTTGAACCTGGATCCCCAGAGATCATATGCATAACCAAAGCCAGCAGAATACAAGACGGAGATATGAACTAGACAAGTTAGGTATGTATTGACTCCACGACACCGATGATATGGTGAATCCTGGGGAAGGTCTGTGGCCAAAGACATGATAAAAGACTGATGATGATGATGATGATGAAATGAATAATCTATTTCTTTTATTCATCATTCAGCTTCCTTAAATCTTATCTAATTAGTTGGACGCTGTTCAAAGAGCCCAAGTTGATCTGTTTTTAATGATTATTAACCACCCTTTGATGCCTTACACCTGTTCGTATTGGTCCAAAAGAAAATACAGCTAGAGAACCAGCTTAATCATTTAGCAATTATATCAACCTTTCAAAAAAAGTTAATTATCAGCCCATTTGAATTCTTATTGATAATTTTTATATAATATCTTATATAAAGTGAAACACGTGTTAGCATATAAAGTGGGGAGGGGCTATTAGTTGTAGTGAGAATTGGTTACAGGGTTGACACGCCAATCACAGTCTCCCTTACAAAGAGTTTTGACTCAGCTTAGAAGTGTCATTCTCTTCTCATTACTTGACTCTTCAAACAAAGATGCCATGATAGTGGCAGCAGCAGAAAATTTGAATTTTAGGGAAGTCGGAAAAAGACACAGGTAGCATCCACATTTTTGCCTTGCCAGCAGCAGTCTGGCAAGAAGAAGATAAAGAAGTTAGCATATCAAACACTGTTTGAGTGATCATATGGGAAGGAAAACTGATCGACCAATGACATGATAGAGTTTTAGATGCATAACGCTAATTCCGGAATTTATATTTTAAATTTTCCATTGAACGTTTTTACTTCTGTCCAATTTGAAGTTCTCATTTTTTCCCTCTCAAGTATTTGTCCAGCTTTTTTGTTTGTTGTTTTTGTCTTTATATTGTGGAAGCTGTTCTTGTGACTTCAAGAAACTGTTCAATGCATTTTTGAATTTTTGCGCCATGTAAGGATATGTTTGCTGTATGGTTATATCACACATATACTACTTCAATAGTAAACTGGAAGCTTTTTTCAAAGAGGATTACAGATTCTGTAGAGTAAAAAAAATGCTTTACATGTGATACATTTAGCCCCTGTAACAAAACATGTGATTGCTCATTGAACAGAGAAACTAGTTTTGGTGGGAATTAGTTATGGGGTTGATTGGCCGGTTGCAATCCCCTTACAAAGAGTTTTGACTAGCTTATCATCCAGCATACAGCTTAAAGTTATCTCCTTCTTCTCATCACATGGCTCTTCAAGTTAGGACACCATGATGACTGCGGCTGCAGCAGAGAATTTGAATTGTGTAGTGATAGTTGGGAAAAGACACTGGCAGCCTATACATCTTTCCCTTGCCCGCATATAGAATGGAAGACCAAACAGCCAACTATGAATGATTGTAGAGTTATGGGTACACAATATTAACCCTTGAAGTTGTAGAAAATCTCCCTTCAACATTTCTACTTCTGTCAAATTTGTTTGGATTTTATTTTTGCACATTGTTTTCATCTCTTTGTTTTTCGGAAGCTGTTCTCATGACTTCAAGGAGCTGTTAAATTTACTATGTCTTTTATGCGAACCAGCACGTGTGCCACGATGCAAATGACTTTTCGGCAGATTTTTTTCCACATGTAAATTCTTTGCGTTAGATAGGTAATATTAGAAACAGTCAATTAAAAAAGCATCAAAATAGGTTTCTTCAGTTTTTGAGCTGGTCCAATCTAGAATGTACGTTTATGTTGAATTGCTCTCTAGTTTGTATTCATATTCAAATTTTTCAGTAATTCACTAAAAGGCAAGGGAAGTAACTTATTTATTGATTACCCCTTACCCCAAATTTTTGAGTGGTCAGCCCCCCCCCAACACAACATGCTGCCAGAAGACATTTGTCACATGATGATTTCTATTGAGTGACTAACCAGACATTTTATGAGTATAATTATGAACTTTCAGACAATGGCAAAAGACTTACCAGTATTCAGATTCAGAGGTCACTAGTTCAATGTTCACAAAGAGAGCTGTGAAAAAGATATCAGAAGATTCTTTTTCAAGTGGAACAATCCTCCAACGGTAATAATGGAAGCACTGAGACTGAACACATTATAATGCTTAGACAGACTGTGGGAGAGGAGGAATTATTTACAACCGTGATGTAGATCTTTATGCAATCTGATCGCAGAACAAGATACGAAGCGATCAACATATGTTAGAGGCCATCACTAAGGCATCATCCTTGGATACTACAATTATTGTTATTTATTATTATCATCATTATTATTATTATCAACATTGTTATCATTGTATAAATTGACTTTATTTTCATTAGATACTTTGAAAAGGAGTGTAAGTAACAGAAATCTGTTAAATGAATCATTGTCTAAGTGAGGAAGTGAATTGTATCTTTCTAAAACTGAATAGAAGAATTCGACAGTGTTAATGAAAATGGCTTTCCAGGATTAGTGATTTGCTTATTTCTGAAGATTCAACTTTGTTGCCTTGGAAACTGGAAATTAATGATTGGAATTCGTTAATAATTAGCCTTTTTTCATAACGGTTAGCAAAGTTGATTAATGGAGAATCTGATTAACTTGCTGTTGTTTCTGTGAAGGAAGTGAGAGAGTTGAATATCAAAGAAATCAAAGAGCAGGTGTGGTTGATCACTCAATAAGAAACGTCACATGACCAACGTCTTTTGGCAGCATGCGATGTTGGGGGTGATCAATTAAAAATTAGAAAAAGTATGATCAATTAATAAATTATTTCTCTCGCCTTTTGTTGGACACTGATCGCCAAAAAGGGTCTGATTTGAAACAGGAACAAGCATGAATGCCGCTGGACACAAACTGAGGAACCAATCTAGAATAAACTTTTATTGCAAATTGAACCTCAAAACACTAAAAACCTATTCACGGAGAGGTTTCTTTTTCTTGACATGAAAGAAGTAAATGTTTGAATTATCAGCTCTTTAGCACCATTGGGGATGGCCTGTACAGGTGATATATACATACATGGCCAGCCAGACAGACAAACAGACAGACTGACCCACTTGGAAACTTGACAAACAAATTATTTTCAATCTTGCATTTTCACTTTGTATGAAGTCCTCGGAAAAGGCCTGGACTTGAAAATTACCTCTCATTCATAAACATACAAGAATTCTGATTGAATTTTGCAAGTAAGGATCTACCATAGATCTATTTGTGCCTGATTGTAATTTTCCCAAGTTTCATTATGTCAAAAATATAAAGGCTTAAATCACTCAAAAGTAGTTTATTGTATATGATGTAGATCTCCATGAATTTTCTATAGATAATATATCAAAGTCCTTCATCTGAAAAATGTATACTTGAAGTAATATATATATATACATATATATATATATATATATATATATATATATATATATATATATATATATATACACACTATATATATATATATATATATATATATATATATATATATATATATATATATATATGTATATGCATCAAGAAATTTTTAATCTTTATATGTGATATATAGTGTTTTGGTTGGTCAGTCACACTGATTGCAGTATGTTTTCTTTCTTTTGCCAATGATCTAGTGTAATGGTAGAATATAGAAAATACAACTTGATTTGTTTTAGGGTTTAAGAATGAATTGTCAATTTTGAAAAAAATGTACAATAATTCTGACACTACTGTAGGTCTGAAAAAAAAGCAAGATCTCTTGACTGTAAGTAAATTAGGAGAGTGGAACCGATATTTTGCATTCTCTTTGAGTTGAAACACTCTTCCATCCGTAGTTTCCGACAAGCTGAGGAGACAAATTTTCTCCATTTTTCATTTCTTTCTTTATGTTGAATACTACTTGATATTCTCACTTTTCAGCTATTTCATCTCAACTGAAGAAGGTACTTCTCAGATAAACTTCCATTTGAACACTTTTTCATAGAATCAGATCAAGTATGCATGGTAATCACAATTATAAGTGTAACATGTTTGATTTGAGACCTATTACTATAAAGGAGGTTAAATAGATACATGTTAGGAAACTGGGAGTCTTAAAAGAGCATACTAGTTCACCTGAGGACAGCAACAATCCTAAGTTAGGATGGGGTCATGTTACTTTGAGGGTAGCCTAGGGTCACATGGTCAACAACAGTTTGAGTTTCCTTTTTACAGAATTTTAGAATGAATGCAGAATCTAAAATGCATAAGTATGTATATCAATTTTTACATCTTCGTAGTCTAAGTAAGGTCTAAAAATAATTTTGAGTAAATCTTGTAAAAGTACCCAATCATTTTGACAGTATTGTATAATGCAGAATGAAAGGAAAGAGAGGTCAAATGATGAATGAAGTTTCTTATTCTTTATATTTGAGCCAAACAAGAAAAAAACCTTTTTCATCTCATTTCATCTGACCACCTGGAACAATGTGGTTGTAGCATCCCAAACCATACACATAGCAGTATGGGGCTCTCAAGAAGCTGGGACAAATGAATATCCTGAGAATGCTTCCTGAGTATGAATGTTGGGAATGTTGCTCGTTTGATGTTTGCTGATTGCTTTATATTAAGTCCATGCTGAAGACCACATAATTATGATGTGTATTCAAGTCACGCGGAGGGGCATCTGCTGGGGCCTTATTGAATCAAGCCTTCTCACCTAAAGTGATAGAATTGGAAAGTTGAAACTTTATAGTAAATAAAAGATAATGGTGCTGTACAACTGTTTCATGTGACCCCAAATTGATATACCCTTCTGAAAAAAAAGTATTACTTTTCACTGGTAACAGAGTTGCTGCAAAGACGTATTCCAAATATATCCTTTGATACCCACCCTCCTCAGGAGAGGAAGGTAAGGACACTCATTGTCACATGACTACGTGCAATAATGTCACACAATTATGTGCGTCTTTATACATTAAGATTCTTAGAAAAATTATCATAATTGATGAGGGCTAGAAATAGATGATGGCTCTTTGATGTCAATAGATGAAGAAAATATCTATGTTCAAACAGTTGGAATGAAACCCAATTTCACCTGATGCCAACACAGCTATTTTAGGTTGGGTTACAAAAGAATTTATGCAAGATAATCAAATGATGTTAGAGATATAATTTTGAATCAGTTGCCTGAACAGTATTGGGCAAAATATTTTCTCTCGTTTTTCCCCAAATTCCCTTTAACAGCACAAGAGCAAATCTTACTGGAATGTTATAATCTTGACTTGAATCAAGATTTTAAAAAGAGTACAATGTTATATCTTGATTTAAATCCTTTAATAACCTTACGGTCATCCAGTTAATCTAATTAGAGTTCAAAGGATGACTTCATAAGAATCTCAGTTCAGATAATGCTTTACATAAAAATATTCCACAAATGTGCATAAAGGCAGCTAAGATACAACTTTTTCTTTCTAATTATCCTCTGATGAATATGAGGTTTTAATTAAGGAAATTAAATTTCCATTCGGCTTGTAGATCTTCATCAGCTAAAGTGAAAATTGCGGGTCCAATGGGATTACTCATTTCTAATTATATTTCCTTGTAGACAAAAGCATGTGAAAAAGCAGTTTCTTTACAAAACGTTTTCCAGTTTTTAAAAAGTTATTTTAAAAATCAAGAAATTAGATGAAATTTTGCTTTCATTTTGCTTGGTTTGAGTTTTCTTTAAACATAGAGAGCTGAAATTTTAATATGTTGTAGCTTACACATAGGTGTAACATGCCAATATCAGAGGATGATCAAAGGTGTACATAAATAAAATTAGTTGTTGATTCACATCCGACATACATGTTATTCAAAGCTCTACATCTAAACTATGACGTATTAAAATTTTGGCTAAGATTTGTTTTTTAGGGTATTAAAGTGATAAAATGAATCGGAGTGAAAGTCATTATAAAAGTTAGAGGTTAATGATTATATTTGCTTCTGTTAAATTTTTATCACTTTGTCGATTCTATGTTTTAATTAGCTGTGCATACCATTGGTTTTCTTTTGACCCGAATCAGAAATGTGAGATCATTGTTGTTGCTGGAGGTGAGTATATCAGCTCCTAGGAAGGTCATGTATCTTCCATTGATCAGGTGCACAGTCAACTGGCTGTCTGGCCAGAAGTTCTATTAATCACTGGTATAGCACAACATAAGCTAAGATGGCTGCAGAACAATATTGCTAATGCTTAGAGCACCTATCTTGGAACTGACTAGGTTCAGTGTCGTTTATTGAATTTAGTGAATGTAGAAAAAGTGGTCCATACCACACTATTTAGTTGCATTGCAGAACTGTGAGATATAAAATTATTAAAGGCAGAAAAGAATCAAAACAAAGCAAATACCAATGTATGGATCTATCCTTGATGTACCAAAGGGTTCACAAATGTCAAACTATACTGATTTTCCCGATGTATTTGATAACATTTGCTTCATCCCTCTAATTTCTTTAATTTCAAACAAATACAGAAAAAAAACCCAATAATCTTTGCTGTTCCACAGGTTTGCTTAAAAGACATTTTTTTCCAAATCAAGCAGAATGGATTTTATCTGATTCTTTTGTGAACAGTTTATACATAACTGGAGTCTGAGATATCATAGAATCCATTAGAAAACTCAAATGGCAATGGGCTGTTCATGTTGCAAGAATGACAGACAACCGCTGGACATCACAACTCACATCATGGATCCCCAGAGATCACATGTGTAACTGAGGCCAGCTGAATACAAGATGGAAAGACACACTAGAAGAATTCAGAAAGTATTGGCGCTGTAACACCCATGAGAGAGAGATCTGGCAAATACCAAGGAAGGTCTATGTCCAACAATGGACGCTAAAAGGTTAATGATGAGGATGATGATGCTGATGATGGCAATACGTCCGAAAACATGAGCAGAAATTTTATCAACCATTCTGCACATTTCAGATGATTCATCTTTCAAATCGAAATATATAATGCTTTTGTAACTCATCTTTAATGCAACACTTCCTCTGTTCACTTTTATTAAATCTAAAAATTCATTTCAGAAATCAAACAATCAATGCAGCAATAAAGTGAGCATAACTTCTTTCTGTAAACCTTGCATATGCTTCCATACAAAGTCACTCATCCAGAAATGATTTGAACATATACAATGTATCTCATAAATATATGCAACAGATGGAAGTTAATGTCTATTAGGATTTTTTTGATGAGGGATTATCATTATGTGAAATCTTCTTTGAACTTCAGTCCTCATCCTGGTTCATTTCTTGAACACAATGTTTTGGCCATTGTAGCCTACAGCCGTCTTCAGGTGATGAATGGGTATTCTTCCTACCGTTGAGACAGGCAGTTTGTATATAGGTAATCAGCCAGAATGTCCTCATTCTACTTTCTGATTTTAGGTGACGCAAATTTCTAGGTCCCAAAACAATGTGTTGATTGCAAACGATGTCAAGAATCGTGTAGTTGTTTACGAGCGGATGCTATTGGGAGCTCTTTGATTAGAAAAAAAATACATCTCTGCAAGACACAACATTTCATAAGCACTGCCATTTTTGTTTGAAAGAAGGGCAGATAACTTCTGTAGTTCCATTCTTTAAAGGATGAGTGATCTGCTTTTTTTTCAAACCAAAATGGTGATGCTTATGAAATTTATGTATGTATTTATATGTAAATGTGTATATTAAATATTGTAGCTTGAGATATTTATATAGCAAAGTGATTATTATTTATTACTCTTTATACAGAAAAGCTCAAATATCAAACATGTGGAAATGGTAAGCTTGACAAAGGTGAACAATGTGATGGAGGTTACCTGAGTTTGATTGGTCAAGATCCTTGTTGTGATAAATCTTGTAGCTTCATTGGCCATGCCACATGCAGGTAAGTGAAAATTTGCTTTATAATAATCAAATTACATCATTATTGTAATAATAACATTCATCTTAGTTTACTCTGAAATTGTAATCGGTTTATTCCTCCAATATTAGAATTTGAACAAGAATGTTTATACAAGTATTTAGCATTTACCTGTGAGAAATGACAGTTTTACTTATGTATGGATTTGCAATAAGGAGCCTGAAACTATCTCATTAGGTAATTAAGTTTTAATAAATCAACTTTTCTGATTTTAATTTTTTTTAAAGTCTCAACTCAGGCTGTTTTAATGTGTGATCAGATATAAAGTCCCAAGTGTTTCTGTTAGGTATTATTCATTTTTAAGTCATCTCATTTTATGCAACTTTTTAATTGTTTTTTTAGCTGTGTTAATCTATTTCTCATGGACAGATCAATCATAACTTTGAGGTTATAATCGGAATCACATTGGAAATACAATTGTGCATACTGATTTGCATGTATAGCTCTTATGTTGCTTCTGAATGTAGCTCAATTTTAACTTTGACCGCTGAAAAATCAGCAGAAGTAAACCAACTTAATCCATAAACTGTAGAGTGTGGCAGGTCTAAAAATTTAAGGGTAACACTTTTGCATAGCACTATATGATTATAAATTGTATTATATTATATTGAAACTATATTTGAAATAACAGAAAATCATTTCAAATATAGTTTCAATATAATCCAATGCAATTCATAATCATTACAAGATAAAAGTGCTTGTCCACTACCATGTAGATATAATATTGTTGCAATTTATCCATTCACAAGATAAAACCCCAACTCACAGATAGAACAGAATTGCCAGTAATCAGAATAAAACAGAAGTTTTAATGAGTTACTCCTAGATCTTCAGTGACAGGAATGTTCATCATCTGTAATTATTGGGTTGATTCCTGATTTTGTGGATTGGATAGAAATATGTGTGTGGGTATATATATATATATATATATATATATATATATATATATATATATATATATATATATATTGATTTTAGCCTGCAGAACTTCAAACATTTGTTCTATTTATGTGTGTGTATATTTGTATTTTCATGAATAGATTAGTTAATTGATAATTATATAGTTATCTCACTTTATAATTACATAATTTTACTGAGATAAAAAAAAGGTTAAGGGTATCATTAGTACTATATGATTATAAATTGTCATATTATATAAAAACTATATTTAAAATGATCTCCCATTATCACACAGTGAATGTATCATTTGGCCTGGACAACATACATAGAATATACAATTAAAAAAAATGGGATGCTGTAGGAACTGAACCTGCAACCAATAGGGTAGCTGCTTCTAAGTAGCGTTGTTCTTACTATTGAGTTAACAGGGGCCAGTATTGCAAAGGCCCAAATAACTGTGGGCCAAATTCCCATTTTATTTATTCATGGTCTATATTTGATTTATTTGTTTCTTTCAATGCTGTCAGTTATGTTATTAGGAAATGGATGTATGATCCAACAGACTGATGGTAAATTGTGGTATATCATATTGAATCGATATTTGAAATAACAGAAGATCATTTCAAATATAGTTCAAATATGATATAACAAAATTTATAATCATTCTTTTGGATCATGTATCTATTTCTCAATAACATAGAACTATATATATATATATATATATATATATATATATATATATATATATATATATATATATATGCTTAAATTTCCAATATATGTAAGGATTATAAAATAAATGATCTTATTTCTGTTAAATCAACTAAAAGCACATTTTTTATAAGTAAACTTTTATAACTAACTCAGTAAAATTTTGGACAACAGAATCTCAGAAACAGAATTGTTTCATATCATAGATTGAATAGTAGACTGAACAAGTCTTGGTTAAGTTCCATGTTTCAGCTCTGTTGGTGACCATCAGGAGGATGCACTGGTATACTCTTTAAAGAGCAATAGGATCTTCTTTATCTAGATGATTGAACTCACACTGCCAAAGGCTTGCCAACCTCAGGTAATTCCTTTCTTACCTTCACTTGATTTCTCCTTTCCAGAATTCTATGGAGAAATTTTGAAAGGTAGATATAGTGATCTACTTTCTTCAGCTTTATGTCCTGTAGATTGTAACATGAATCGTAACAAAGATACTGGCTCTCAAGCTAAGAACCATATAATTTGCGCAGAAAAAAATTTGTGAAAAAAACAGACATAAGAGATATTCTAAAAACCATTAGCAAATGGCTGTAGGCAAGCCATGTTGTAAGGATGTCAGACAACCACTGGACAATGAGATTCACAACATGGATCCCTCAAACTTGTGAAATTGTAGCTGACAAAAAGTAAGATGGCGTGATGATCTGAACAATGCTTTGGCACCATAATGCTCAAAAATGAAAAAAAGGCAAACCCTTGGGAGAGGCCAATATCCAACAACAGATTTTAAATGGCTGCTCCTGATGATGATGATCGAGAACCATTGATTGTGAATCTCTTCAATTATTCAATATCTAGTCATTTGCCTTTTCACTTTCACTCTTAGGAATGTTCTCCTTCTCTTTTGTGTAATGTTAGAGTTTCTTTCTGATGCACAAGGCAAATGACTCTAGATTTAGGCACTCTAATTAACTCAACCAGTCAGTATTGTTTTGTTTTTTTGAAGAAACAATTTTTTTTAGAAAGTTACAGATCTGTACATGGTAACACATTTTCAGTTGTTTGGGATTTTGCATACACATGACACATAAGTAAATTGACACCACTATTTGAAAAAAAAAGTCAAACTCTTTAATGCCTATTGAGACCAACCATGCCAAATGGCCTGGTTAAATGGATACATTGATTTGAATTTCAAGACCCTTAGGTTAAGGGTAGGTAACTTAATAGTTTATTTCATTATATATTATCTCATTTATGAGTTATCTACCTGTGACTCTTGGGCCTTAATTTTTGGGTGCTATAGGGTTAATAAAGATGTATTCATTGAAAATTACTATATAAAAGCAATGGAAATCACTTCACAATCACTTCACCATGCCTTCACCAATTCCTTGAAGCATAGGAATTGTCAGATTTCAATTTTTATAGGTATGTTGTTGATCGATCTAAATGACTCAACTTTAAGTATTCTGAAGACTTTTTATTATGCTGAAGATAGGGTCCATAATATAAGTGATTCTGCTTGGTGATGAACTTACAATTTTTTCAAGTTTTGACTTCTGCCTGCCATTTTCTTCAAGAGCCCCACCCCTCATAATTTGTACTGAAATAAGGATAAAAACCATATTCCCTTTCAATATTTATCTATGGAGCTGAAACATGGAACCTCATTAAAAGATGGACTCCTCAATCTCAGAAATATGCAATGTGCACATAAGAGAATCAGGCTCAACATCATAAAGAGACCGCACAGTATATTAAAGGATAAACCATGAAGAGATAGAAGGATACCATAGATCCCATTGGAAAACTCAAAATGGCATTGGTCATGTAGCAAGAACATTAGACTAACAATGTGGATCCTCAGAGATCATATACAAGATTGTGGCCGACAGAAAGTAAGATGGCGTGACAAGCTAGATGAATTCAGAAAGTACTGGCTCTGCAATGCCCATGATAGAGAGGTCTGGTGAAACTTGGAGAAGGTCTATGGATGCTGAAAGTCTGATGATGAGGTATGGTCATTTTGGACGATCAGTGCCCAAATCTTGTCTTGTACTTTTGGATGATTTTAGATAAGTGAACTATTTCTCTCGGTAATTTTAGAAATAATTGTTCTTTTTAAAAATAATTTCAGATAATTTTACATAAAAGATCTATTCTTTTAATTATATAATCAGTTCTGGTACACATGCAGGCTACTGTGATTCATTTATTTCCATTTTGCCTACCCAGGTTATCTAGTTTATTTGAGAAACCTCTTCCCCATTTCAATCAGAAGATTAGGAAAACTTCTGATCTCTTGTCTTCTCTGCTATTTCTGGGCCAGAAAAGTATTCACAAGAAACTGCCAGTATAAGTTACTTCAGTTTTTCACCCAGGCTGGTTATGTATAGGCTGCACCAATGGACCTTAAGGGCTGAAAATTTGAATTTCTATGTCAACAAAAAACAATTCTTTTGTCATTCTCTTCTAAACAGGTTTTTAGTAAGGGGTTCAATCCACAGTTTGAGTTCATACTAACTTGATCTTTAAGGTTCGGGCACACATTAAGGTATCAATTTATGCTTGTTTTTTTTTTTAATTCAGACTTTTTCAGTGATCACTATCCATCAGAAGGCAAGAGAAAAAACTTATCCAATGATCATTCTTTTTTTTCTCATTTCTTAATTGATCACCACCAACATGGCAGGCTGCTAAAAGACCCTGGTCATGTGATGATTTGAGTGACTAACCTGACCTGTTACAGAATATTTGATAAACTTTTTATCTTTCAGGCAAAGAACACTTGTAAGTTAAATAGTTCTAAGAGGAATAATACATTTGCTTTTCATGACTGAGAACTTTGAGAAGTTAAAACAGAAATTACCAACATTAAATAAGAAAGAAATTGAAAAGTAAGCCAATGAGAAAAATGCTAAAAGGTGGTAACATATTAGATTAATGTTGTGGATTTATCTTGAATATTGAATTGAATACTCTTCACTAATTTATCATATTGCCCCCAAACATAAAATTTTGTTATAAAAATATATATATGAATAAACATATATGTATATTTTGAAGAAGTTCTTTAATGTTTGGTATCTAAAGCTGTAATACTCTCTAGACAATATATATATATATATATATATATATATATATATATATATATATATATATATATATATATTTATGTATGTATGTATGTATGTATGTATGTATGTATGCTCATTTCAACATACATCTGTACCCATTTATATATATACAATTCATATAAATGAATCCCATAACCTGCTTGTGTACCAGAACTAGTTATCTGAAAAATTATCTTTAAGAAATTATCAGAAAAATATACCAACACAAGATTTAGGGGTTTGTAGGCCCAAAATGACCATAGAAGTCCAAAATGTACTCCTTTGAAGAAAAAACAAACTAAAAGCATTTTTAGATGGTGTGTAGTATACTCATGCAAATATTCAAGGTTGTAGCCTTGTGGCCTGGAGTACCAGGAGACAAATACGCCCAGATGAGCAGAGAGAGAAGAAAGTGTAGCCCAAGTGGCTGGTTGGTTGGTAGGGCTATTTGTGGAGCTACGGTGATTTGATATGTATGTATACACACTTGAAATAAGAGTAAGCGAAAAGAGATTAAGAAAAAAAATGGACATGAATATGAGCTATTAAAAATAGAGATCTATGAGGAAAAATTAGAAAAATATAAAATTTTAAAGAGTGAATTCAAGCAATAAATAAAGATGATGTATAAATAACTTGAAAAAGAAACCCAGAAGAATGTTTACAAATAACAAGTTCAGATCAATTAAAAACAGAAATAGAAAGAGTAATAAAATCTCAAATTACAAATTTAAAGAAAGACCTGACAGAAAACACCTAAAAATCTGAAATGAAAGCACAGTCATGTTTTACCATTTAAAAAAATCTTCATTAGCACATTTCTCTTCTTCTGTTTGTGTGAACTTTCAAATTTCAACAACTCACAAAGATCAAATGTATAAGATTAAAAAATCATGCTGGGAACCTTGGAGAGAAATATCTTATTGAAAAAAGAATGAAAAAATACAGAATTTTTGCCAAAGGTTATATGAAAATAAATTCATAAATAGTTTTTAATGAGAATGACTTGAAATTCAATGTTTGTGAAATAACATTTCTTTATTTGAAGTATTTTTTTTTTTGATCAGTCGTGTTATTTCAGAAATTTTGGCTCAAGTCTGAAATTACATGGATCTATTTAAACTTTCAAGATATTAAACGGTTTTACAAATCAAAAAATTCTTATGTTTGATAAGTCAGATAGGAAAGAAAACTTTTAAGCTAGGTCTATCGCAAAAACAATTATTATGATTATTCAATATTTTGATTGAAACCTTAAAAATATTGAATAGTTATAATAAAATCTTATACATCCTGTGTAATAGAACTAATAATCTAATAGTATACCCCAGTAAATCTATGGATTTTATTAGCATGAGTTATGCACTATTGGAATAAATTGTCTAAATATGTAATAGTTTTGATAAATTTTGAGAAAATGGCATAAAAGATGAATTAGATGGTTAGTATTAAGAACTCTCTGGGTAAATCTTTTAAAGAATTCAAGTTATCAAGTCTACAGTATAGTAAGCCGATTTGTGATGAGGCGTTGTTGAACTGAAATGAGATTTTTCAATGTTGATAAGACAATATATTAAAAAGAGAGGCCCATAGAGACATATATAAATAAATAAGTCACCAGAGCAAATTGATTTTTTTCTCCCAAAGAATTTTGAAATATTGGAATAGTTTACCATCTTATACAAAGATAAGCAAAAAATATGCGACATACCAAAAATATCAAAATCAAGCATTGAAAATCATTAGCACTAGCTTGGTTTTGTCAGTCACTCTGATGTATGGCTTTTACATTAAGTTAAATGACCGAACACTATTGGATCATATTTCCATATGCATTTAACCAAATTGACAGGTGACGAGAAGGAGATACTTTGCAACAATGAGGAAAGCAAGAGATCGTAGAGCTAACTAAATGAATTACTGCTAACTATACCAAAGGCTGATCTTTATCCCAAGAAGGTTATACCATGTAGATAGCAAGATTGAAAAGGATTTCTCTATTATGAACTCCTTCCAGAGAACCAAACAATTAATTTGGACAAATACTGCTTTTAATTATTCCAAATTAAGGCAGCAATCAACAAAAAACATTAGGAATTAGTTCAGAGAAAGGATGTAAAATTGTATTATAACATGGCAGAATTATTTGCATCTTAGCTGGGAAATTTTCTCTCTTCTGCCATATTAACCAGATATTGTACCTTTAGATTAACATCTATTCTTGTCTTCCCAGAATTCTTTTGATAAAAAAAAGATCAGTTCCCAGGAAGTCTGCAAAAGGCACAGAGAGTAGTTCTTGGCCCAAAAATGTAAGGAGTTCTGAAAGGATGGATTTATGAAGTAGCTTAAAAGATAGCAGAAGATAGTAGAACAGAACAGTAAATATGTCATTTAATAAAGTTAATATTGAAACTTTTAAAAATGTCCTTTATTTATAATTGATAAATTGAACAAACATTTTGGCCGACCAAATAAATCTAGAAAGAATGATGCATTGTAAGCATCTATTCATACAAAAATTTGCAAATGAAATGTCTATTCATTTTTTTGTTTATAAATTGTATCATCACTATCATCTTTTTAGGGTCAATTGACAAAGATCTTCCCTCAGATCTCCATACTGTGAATGTTGCAGGACCAATATCTTCAGAATCTGTCGAAATCATCACATTATCTTCTTCTCTGCTGGCCACAATTCTAGATTCATCAGGGGATCCATGTTATGAGTTGTTGATGTCCAGTTATTTCTGACATTCTTACAATATGATCTGCCCATTGACATTCGGGTTTTTTAATGGATTCTCCAACTCCTATTCATCGGCTGAATTCTATGCGAGTAGATCCATTATTTATAAAAGACATAAACGTAGTCAATCCGGATTCATTAGGAAGGCTCAGTTGTTTGTATCTTTTGTCTTTATTCCTTCCAACTTTTTTTCACTGAATGAAAGAAACAAAAGGTGAGACAGAAATTTTTTTTTTATTATGAATTCCATCTTGTTAAAATCACACCTATGAATCCATTGCAATTTTCTGATCATTAAACAAGCTGATGTACACTGCCCTCCACTTGCCTCGTGACCACTAATCTATTCTACTGCATATGAAAAGAACTCCTTCATTTTGTTATGTGAAAAGAACAAATATCTGGGTTTGTTTAACTAAGATAATTTTGGAGACCAAAATAGCTGGATGTGATATTTCAACGACAACTGGTCACATTCTCCATTGCAGGAAGCCAAAACTGTATTCAAATGTGAGACTTACTGATAAAGAGACTTACTATTTCTATCCAACTGAGGATTATTTTGAGAGATAAATCTTTTTTGCTTGGTCTTCATCCTTAATAACCCACTTGAAAAGTCAGATGCTTTTAGCATTTTATAATGGCTTTTCAAAATTGGAAAAAAGGTGGAAGTATTAACTTTTTGGCTCATACAAAATGGAAAGATCTTGATTGATTTGAGTACAATTTGACTGATTTGTATGGTCAAACTCTTGAATACCAACTTAAGGATAATTTTACATTGTTCCTTTTATTCATTCAATTTAGTGGTTGTAATCTAAGCTGAATGTAACTAAGTAATCAATGCAAGCTTATTTTAAAATAGGTCTGGTTAATCACTCACTAGTAACTGCCATTTGACTAATAAATTTTAGCTGCATGCTGTGTTGGGGTTAATCAATCAAAAAATTGAAAGAGGGAATGATTGATGAATAAATTACTTATCAGGCCTTTTTTTGTGTGGTAATCATTGAAAAAATCCCCCCCCCAAAAAAAACAAGTGCAAACGCTGTCAGAAACAATCTAAGGAACTAATTCAGCATAAATTTACATTTTAAATCTAATTTTAGGTAGAATTTGCAACAAATAAAACAAGTTTTTTCTTGACATGATAAGAAGGTAATGTTCAAATATCCAGCCCTCCAACTCCATTGGTATGACCTGTTTGCATGAGATGTACATAAATATATAGCCAGCCAGCCTGCCAGCCTGACTGACTTAAAAACTGCAGAAACCCATGTTGGCAATTTTGGGTGATGATTTTTGATTCGGAGTCTTTTTTCTTGGCTTAGCAAAATTTTATCAATTACTCGACCACTATAAATCTGTTCATACCTTGAAAACTAATTCAAATACAGGAAGTTCCATCACAACCAAAAGAAGAGCTTAAACACTATGTTAATGATTGTTACAAGTGCATCAGTAAAAAAAAAAAAAAATATGTGTATTCTTTTGACTATGTCATTGTCATTTTATACCGTAGACTATGACAACAAAATGCACTCTTCACAGAGATACATAGATGGAAATATAAATTTTCAAGTAGCATGTCATAGGCAAGAAAGGAGCTTTCTGGCTACATTCTCTCTTCTGATTAATCCAGAGACAGTTTTATCTTTAAAAAAATATCTGGTTTTCAGTCTTTATCAATCCTTAGCATGATGAGGTGGACATTTCTGTTTTTCTATTTTCCTTCGCATTCCACTCTTTGAAGAGATTTTAATATTTCACTTTTAGTTGTAGGTATCACATTCAAAGGTATTTTGACCTTTCCTCTGTGGCACCCCCTATACTTTTTGTTAAGAATTTAATATGAAACACTTCTTTTAGCTAGATATCTAAAACATCACTTCCAATGACAACTCCCTATAGGAACCCTGAACACACATGTTCAATTACTCTTTTGCCCTGATACTTCTAGTCGGTTACTCTCTCTCTCTCTTTCTGTAGATTCAATATCATTTTGCTGGCCTCCAGGCTGATCCAGACTTTATTGCTTTTCCTTGTTGTTTGATTCTCCCTACTTTGGAGAGTGCACATGAATTAAACCTTATGTGATTTCTGTCTTACATTGTCTGTCCATCGTATGTTTTCCAGCGTCAGAGAATGGTCCCCGAGTGGCTCACACACAACTCTGAATACATCGCCCACAATTTGGCAGTCAGGTATACACGCTGATATCTGGTCTCCAAAACTATTTCTTGGTACATTTCAAACCTTATGGATTCAGACATCTCTTCACAACTCTGATGACAACAACTATCACGGCACAAAGTTCCCATCTTTTGCTTAGAAGCTATCTCCCACCTTATCTACTATCAACATTATCATATCCATGTTTTCATCATATGTACTTCCATTTCAGTCCTGCATCTTTGTGAATGTTTATGTATTAAATGTATGTTTTATTTGTTCATCTAATTACTTGTATGTATCGTCTTTACTCTGTTTACTCTCCGCGTCCACAATCAAACCTGGCACGCATATTCTCTCCGCTGACATGACATCTATACATTACCCTTCTTCCCTCCACATCTCTACTGACATCCACGTGTGGGCTCAAAAACACTGCGGGCACCCATTCTTCAACAATAACTATACACCAACCACCAATTCTTACAAAAACTTCAATAAGGTATAAAACAATCTATTGCCCTGTAGATAAGTCTTATCGAAACCTCTTCATTCATGCATTAAGACTTGATAATGGCTGTTATCTTTTGACTTCCTGTATGAACGAGTAAATTCAAAAGTAGGTTTTGAATAGTGACTTCTTTAAAGGCAATTTGATAAATTTTCTGACAAACTGTTCAAATTTAATGTAACCATTATCTACTTATGCAGACAGTGCCCAAAATACTGGAGAAGCAATGAGATTTATTTATGGACAGAATTTATTTTCTAAATAGATAGTAATTTAGAAAAAATGAATCTTGAAACTTTTGATTAAAATGGGAGTAGGTTGTCTGCAAAAATATACAAAAAGTAAAGATTACACAAAGAGAAGGACCTGGCAGATTAATGGAAGGAGAGAGATTTATTTCTGCCTAGTCTTCAAAACAAAAATTACAAGTCTGGTTAGTCACTCAATAGAAATCATCATGTGACCAATCTCTTTTGGCAGCGTGCCATGTTGGGGCTGATCAATTGGAAAATTGGAAAAAGAGAACGATCAATTGATAAGTTACTTCACTCGGCTTTCGTTATGCAGTGATTACTAAAAAAGTCCAGATTAAAAAAAAAAAAAAAGTTGGAATGCTGCCATCAACAAATCAGGGTCAGCATAAACTTACATTGCAAATCAAATCCTCCAGTGAAAACCTAGGGGGGAGGGGGATTTTCAAAACCAAAAAAGAAATTGTTATTTGTACACATAGTGGTGCAGCCTGTATGCATTCTACATACATAGATGGCCAGCCAGCCATACCAACTTGAAAAATGAAGAAACCTGTGTTGACAGCTTTGGTTAACAATTTCTAATAAATATTCAGTTAATGTTTTGTTATTACTCCCTTTTGTTGCATCCTAATACTTGAAAAAGCTCCACAAAACCATGAAACCTTCCAATACTTCAGACATCATAGAAAGAGTCAAATCACTGTAGCCTAACAAATGGCCCTCTTGACCAACAAACCAAGTGGGCAAAAGATTCTTCTCCATTTACTCATGTGTGTGTGTGTCTCCAAGTGTATGGTCACCTTTTTGGCTCTATAAACCTTTGAAATCTGCAGGAGTATACCCCCTAGAAACATTTTTTGTTTTTTTTTCAAGAAGGCATTTTGAACCAACAAATCCAAAAAATCTTGTGTTGGTATTGTTTGTATGAATTTGAGAGATCAATTATTTAGAGATAATTTTTGATAATCAGTTCTGGCACAGAAATGCGAGGTGCCATCTGAACTCTTGACCTCTTAACGTAAATAGAATTACTCATAATACCATCTAGTTTCCAGAATCCCCTCCAAAGTAGTCTTTTTAGGCATATATAAAGTGATCTCACAAAGGGGAGAGGCAAAAGTTTGTATTAAATTCAATCATGCATGCTATTCAGATTCCCAAAACTTTTGGTTAGCACTCTATACAACAGATAAATTTGACAATAAATCCAAAAATAATAGTTTTGTCCCAACTCATTGTACCAAAATGGACTACTATAATTATTCTGTATGAAGTTGTATGAAATATCTTGAAATTTCCAAGTCAAGAATTCTACAATGTAGTGGATACAAAAGTACAAAGAAGAGAAAGGTGACATCAATAGAGAATATATTTATCCATGAAAAAACCATTTATGCAAATTAACATGTTTAATTGTGTATTGGCTTGTTGTCTGTTTTGTCTGATTCCTATTATGAGCTAAGATTTATAATGGATTGGTCCATGTGAAATAGATTGATACATCTGAAAAAACAATTGATGGGTTGTAATAAAATGAAATGGGTTCATTGGTAGTAGATGAAGGAAGTGACATTTTGTATACGTGGCTAAATTTGGGGTTTCTCTAATATTTGATTTTTTTCATATTTAATTCTAAGTGAAAATGAAGGAGCAGCTACAACTGATTCAGGGAGTCATGAGAATGACAGACAACAAGGAAATTGTTAGAAAGTTTGAGACATTTCTGGGCAAAAACTTGCAAAGATAATAATAGAGACTGATTATGGTCAAAATGGCTCAAAATTCAAATATGGCCAGACCAAAAAGTTCAAGGTCAAATGCTTTTTAAAAAAAAGGCCAGATTTATCAAATTTGGCCATATTTTCTTCCTATTTTTTTTCAGATAAATCAATAAAGTGACATTTTTAATAAAATAAGTTTCTAACTAATAGCTTGAGTCAAGTCGAGTTGAATAGACACTATAATCCAATATTAATAAAAATCAAAAATAGAATACCTGATTTATCAAAAATGAAATACCTAATAAATAGGCTTTATATCCTTTCTTGTTGATCCTTACATAAATAGCCCTATTTCTGACGGGTTTATGCTAGTTAATTAATAAACGAGTCATACTACTTTCATGTTGAAATCTTGATTTCACACCTGGAAGTCACTTTTCAGAAAGTCAGACGGAAAAAAATTATCAAAACAATTTTGTCTTGTCTGTTATTTGCAGCAAAAATAACAAGATTTTTTTACCTGCCTGGAACAGAAAATTGTTTTTATTGCTTTCAGAGAATAATATTTAGTGAATAAATTTAATTTCTCAGTTGTTGTCTGTCACTTTTTTCATGAAAGCAAAGAAGGAATTCAATTTTGATTTGTTTACCATGAAAACAGACCTACAATAATGATGAGAAAAAAAAAATCCCCCCAAAAACGGTCTGGTTGGTCACTTGATAAAAACCATTACATGACCAACATCTTTTGGCTATATGCTGTGATCTGGGGTGATGAATTAATAAGTTACTGTTCTTGCATTTTGTTGGCTAGGAATCACTGAAAAGAGTCTGAATTTTAAAAAAACAAGCACGTCACGGACCTAGGAATCAATTTTCAGCCTTCTAGCCACATTCAGTGTAGGGTTTCTTGAAGGAGTGGACTGAATCATTTTTTAGGCTGACCAAAACTCGGGGCGGGATTTAATCCAGGGTGTTGATTCATTTTGGTGTGCAAATGGCGGTGGGCTGGCCATGTTCCAAGAATAGCTGACAATCGATGGACATCACGACTCACAACATGGATTCTTCGAGACCACATGCGCAACTGAGGCCGGCAAAATGTTAGATGGGGAGACGAGCTAGACAAGTTCAGGAAGTACTGGCTCCGTGACGCCCATGATAGAGAAGTGTGGCAAATCCTGGGGAAGGTCTGTGTCCAACGACGGACGCTGAAAGACTGATGATGATGATGATGATGATGATGTTGATTCATTATTGCGAGTTGTGTTGAAGGAGGAAATAGAACCTCTGTTTTGATGTATTTATTTTTAATCTGTACATGCATTTGTTACGTATTTCAAGATATCCAATCATTTTTTCTGATCATAAAATGCAATTGTCTTACAATAAACAGCCACCAGTATTGGCAGTTCATAAGAAGTGCCTAATTAGATATCTTCCCCTTGTCTGAGCCATACACGGTCTATCATATCACTGTAGCCTGACCAACAAACCAAGTGAGCTCTCTTGGCTCCTGGTTACATTTTAAGGGCTACAATTGCATCCATTTATCACTAGGTACCATCAAAATTTTGAAAAAAAAAGGCTTTTTGGGGTTTCTGTGGTAATGTTGGGCCAACAATGCCCAAATCTTGTGCTGGTATTATTTTAGATAATTTCAGAAGAAAAAGTCAATTTTTAAAAAATAATTTTTTACATAATTAGTTTGACATCACAACTCACAACACGGATCCTCAGAGATTACTTGCAAAACCGAAGCCAGCAGGATACAAGATGGGGACATGAACTAAAAGGGGGACATGAAGTTCAGAAAGTAATGGTTCTGCGACGGCCAAAATAGAGAGGTCTGGCAAATCCTGGGGGAGATCTATGTCCAACAATGGATGATAAAAGACTGATGATGATGATGACATGCCCAAGCTATGGTGATTCATTTATGTATGGTACAGATATATATGATCAATTCTAAGAACCTTACTGACAATGGCTTTCTCCTTGGATTTTCATTTCTTTGCATGCAAGAGATATGGCAAAAGGAGTATTGATATTTTTTTTTTGCTGGGCGTTCTCCTATTTGAATTATTTCCCTTATGTTCGCTTTTACTCTTCGTAGATATTGCTTTCCAGTTTTTTATTTCTTTTTTGTTTTCAAATATTTTGACTTTCAATGTAAATTAGTTTCCATTGTATTTCCTTGCCTTCAAGGTTAAATTTAGCTTATCCTTAATTTCTTTTTTTCTATAGAATAATGGAATAGTTTTTTTTTGTAGATAAATAAAATGTCTTGTGAATACTTTTGGTTGCAGCATCTCCCTTTCTTTCTCCCCATCATGATGTATTCAATTGAAAATGTCTTTGATTTATATGCAAAAAATTTTTTTAAATGCATTAGGGAACCACATAGACCTACGTCTTAAAATCAAGACACAAATTCAGATGAAGAGTCTCCAAATATCTCTTCCATATTCTTTTTTAATTGATACTCGAATCATCATAGCCCCACAAGTGGCCTGCCCAACAAAACAACTAAGTTGGCAAGAGATCCTTTTCTCTTTGAGTGACTGTGACTATCTATCTGCTTCTCTATACGTGCATGTATCTCTGATTATATTTTGGGTGCTACAAGCTTGAAAAAATTTTTTTTATTTTGTTTCCAAGAGAGAAGTGCTTTTGGGGGTTCCAATGGGTATTTTGGACCAACAATGCACACATCTTGTGTTGGTATTTTTTTCAGATGATTTTAAATAGAATTTTCTTGATAATTTCAGATGAAAAAAAAAACATTTTTTTAGTTTGATAATTCTGGAACAGAGTTGGGCTGCAGTGATTCATATGTGCCAGGTACAGATATTTTATATATTTTTTGAAACTTAGTTGATTCAGTTCCATATGTATATGCATCTACTATTGCACGTAGCATTGCCTTGTATTATTTTGATTTTGAAGGCTCATTAGAGTATTTCCAATAATCTGTACTTTTAAAGTTGCTTTAATGAGCATCACCGATATTTCCAGTCTTTTTATTTACATAAACTAACAAGTCGCAGTAAGTCTGCCATTTTTTTTTCAGCTGGGTATATGCTATTATTAGTCTAAAAAAAGTCTGATTTGCTAATTTGAAAACCTAATTTTACTTTTTGTACATGATATCTAGACCTGAGGACCTGAAATCAAACCTTTGTTACCAAAAGGTCATTACATTGCTAAAGAATTTGCTGGCATACAATTAGATTTGAAAATTGAAATGACAAATCAAGTATAGTTAATCAAAGACCTGAGAATTGCTGATCTACAGCTTGCTTAAAAATAAAATGAAAAAATACCATTCTTGGAATGGCAATGTCACTTATTAATCACTCCACAACGGACAGGTTTAATCGCTGCTGCTGGGTCTACATTATTCATGTGTTCCGACATTTATATGTATATATTTATCTGGACTTTGCCTAGACCTGACCGTTCACTCGATAAGTAGGAAAAAAGTTTTTTTTTTGTCTTTTAAAAATTACCACCGTAAATAGTTTTTTTTATGGGGGGTTATAAATATATATATATATATATATATATATATATATATATATATAATGTGTACTTTAGAGAGTGAGACAGACTCGGGAGTGAAGTGTTTGGTGGTAAGGTTTATTAATCCTTATATGTCAATAGTCCATACATGTTTCGGGATTCTTCCCATCATCAGTGGTGTGTGCTGTGTGAGTGTGTATTAAAATGTACCATGTGGAACCAGAGTCCACTACCAGGAGCTATGCATTGTGGGTGAGTTTTGTTGTCAGGGCTACTGGAGGCCTCCTGCTGAATGGTGTACATACGATGAAAGTTTAAGCCAAATTGGTCCCTGAGCATTCACGCTTTATAGTGATCACAGCCCAGTTAAGGCAGAAGCAACTTATTCATTGATCACCCCCTTTTCCAATTTTTCTTATTGAATGACTAACATGACCTGTTTTTTTTATCATCATCATCATCATCATCATCATCATCATCATCATCATCATTAGTCATTTATCGTTCCTCGTTGGACATAGACCTTCCCCAAAATTCGCCACGCCTCTCTATCATGGGCGTCATGGAGCCAATATTTTCTAAATCTGTCCAATTCCTCTCCCCATCTCATGTTCTGCCGGCTTCAGATTCGTATTTGATGTCTGGGATCTATGTTGTGAGTTGTGATCTCTGCCATTCTTGCAACATGACCAGCCTATTTGAGTTTTATAATGGTTTTTATGATGGCTTGGACTCCTGTTTTTCCCCTAATATACTGTGCTATCTGGTGGTCTCTACATGTGAGGTTGAGTATGATTCAAATCACACTGGTATTATTTTCAATGAAGCAAGTCGATTCTACCACCACCACCACCACCACTACAAGGTAAAAAGCAGCAAATATGGTTGGCGGTGATTCATAATTTCCCTTTCAAATGCTGGTATTATAATTTTTCTATCACACCAATGTGACAATTAGGATTATTGATGAAGGGATGTGGCAGTAGTATCTCTACTTTTTGTTGCCGAATTATACTTTCTATTCTAGCATTTCTCCTGCTTTTCATCTCTCTATGAGCTATTATCCTGGTCATTGGTCGTTTTCTATCAGCTCTTTCCTTCTATCTTCACTTCCTCTCTACTAGAATACTGAAAAAGGAAGACAGATTGATAGAGAGGAAAAAGAGCGAGAATTTATTTTTATCTTAGCAAATGAGTATATTTTATATTTTACAATATTCAGCATGACATGCTCTGTGCCCTCTCTATTTTTTATGTCTAGTTGAATTTTCAGAGTTAATTTCATGAGAAGGTCTGATTTTTTCTTATTTAACAATTTTTAAAATCACAGTTAGATAATATGGCATCATGACACTGTAAATATATGAGTTATGAGACATTTAGTATGTAAAATGAGTTTATTGTGCACAACGTTGTTTGGTATTCTTAATCAAAAGATGCTATTGATACACCAACAAGTTTGTACAAAACCAGAATGGATTTGAAACATACGGAAAGATCGCAAGACAGCACAGTATATTGGGAAAAAACAGGTGTTTGTGACATCATAGAAACTATTAAAAAACTCAAACGGCAACGGGCAGGCCATATTGCAAGAATGAAAGACAACTGATGGACATCACGTCTCACAACATGGATCCTCAGAGATCACGTAAGAAACCGAGGCCGACAGAACACAAAATGGAGAGATGAACTTGACAGATTCAGGAAATACTGGCTCCGCGATGCCCATGATAGGGAATTCTGGCGAATTCTGGGAAAGGTCTATGTCAAACGACGGACACTAAAAGACTGATGATGATGATGATGATGGATGGATGGATGGATGGATGGATGGATGGATGGATGGATGGATGGATGGTTGCGAATATTTTGAGTAAAAGGCTTGTTTTTTGCCTATAGTTCAAATTGTTACTTCTCAACTCTAACGTTAAACAACACCATACAATTGTTATGGCGAATAGTACTTGCTTGTTACTGAGGAGGAACTTTGAAGACCAAATAAAAACCTTCGTTAAAATTTTCTATTTTCCAAGGGACCTCATCATGAAATTTTTGATTGGATCGAGTGGGATCAAGAAATGTAATTCCACTTGTTTTTCTCTCTACAGTATTTTATAAATTTGATTCAGTTATGTTGAAAGAAAAAAATTCTGTGTCTCAGCTGCAGTAGAGATACTTATATCCGTACTTTGCATAAACAAATCATCATAGCCAGGTGCATGTACCAGAACTAATTATCTAAAAAATCAATTTTTAATTTGAAAATATCTAAAAAAAATACCTCAAGATTCGGGCATTGTTGGTCCCAAGTGACCGTAGAGACCCCAAAAAGAACATATTTTTTGAAAAACAAAAAAAAAACAAACGTTTCTAGATTGAGCCTCAGGGTATACTCATGCAAATTTGTCAGGGCGTAGCTCCCAAAATCTGGCCAGGAGTGCTGGCAGACACACAGACAGACAAGCAAAGGGAGAAGAATCTGTAGCCCACTTTGGTGGCTGGTTAGGTGGGCCATTTTTGAGGCTACAGTTATTCAATATATATATGTTAATGTATATCACTTAATGCGGTTAATCATACGCTCTTTTCTTATATTATTTAGTTCATAAGGGCTTTTTTAAAGAGCAAAGTAAACCATTCATATCTACAAGAACAGTGTTTGCTCTTCTAGCTTCATGAAAAGTTTACTGTAAGACCCCAATGAACTTGATATTCTATATAAGCCCATATTCCTTCCTAGCAAACCATTTCTGACTTGGAAACCTGCATGGGTTGATCATTCTACTGCTAACACTCGTTTGATGGACAATAACTGACAACACTTGGGTGAGGAGTTATTGATTCTTCAAAATATGCTGACAACTATTGTCATATTGTTGATAGCATCACATTCATCTAATAATGCATGATTGATCTTAACTGACTGAGAAGGACTTAAATAGAATAATTCATTAATTTTCAATGTTGTCTTATTTAAACTAATATTCTATGATTTACATTCCTCAAAACTTCAGTGGAGACTTATATACTCACAGATGTTTGGAGAACCAAGAGTTCTGCATTCCTTGGAATCTGGACGATCGGAATTTCTATGACTGTCAATATTTTACTTGATAATTCACTTAAGAACCAATTCCATGGAAAATTATTTATATTACTTATTGAAAAATAATCAGGCATTTTTATTCATACTATAATTTTATTTTGGCATCGAAAGTCGTGTGATTTTGAATTCTGACATAAGTTGGCTGTTTTAAAATCAGAAAATTTCATGTTAAGACCAGATTTGAATAGATTAACGGCATTTGTAAGGAATTAAGTGACCTGAAAACAGAGTGGTTGAGGAGATGCAGACAGTTTATAACAGAGATAGGGAGCTGTTATCATAATAAGATGGGGGATAATATGAAAGAGGAAGAAAGAAATTTCCTTTTTCATGTCATACTATGCAATATTTCTCTGAAAAAAATTCTTTTGAAAAAAAAAAATTGCAAGAAAGGAAAGAAAAGAGAAAGCATTCTGAATGGTGTCCATAATTAATATATACACTTTATATATATTTACAACTTTCTCCTTTACCAATGAATTATATTGCATTTTGGACAATATTTTTCCTTTTATTTTCGATGCAATGATTATTCATTTTTGTTTCAGACATTTTACAGGGATTAACTTGATATATCTATTATATCAATATTATACATAATAAATATCGTTTAATGATATTAAAAAATATATCCAACTGATTTTTAACCTTATTCCTAGTTAAAATATCTGAAACATTAATAATCTTAATACTGATAATTGATATTCTTATTAGAAAAACAAATATTGACAAATATGGTATATAAAAGGTTTCAGGTTTTGAACAAAGAATCTTTTCTGTGATCTTTCGTTATGTACAATATTCATGATATTTTCATGCCTGGTAAGATGATTATATGCTTGTGAAATTTCAACTAGTTTTTTTTCACAAAATGATGAAAAAATAAAACAACTAATGCAAGCCTTCATCTAAATGATGAGTATTGATTTCATAAGCACATGATCAAGCTGCACTGAAGACTACTTGATCTTCATAACGAACCTGAATTGTACAACTAAAGAACTTATATTTTGTCTCTGATTAAGAATTAAAAACACCAATTTCTATCTGTTCACCATCTTTCAGAAAAAGTATAAAATGTTTCTTGGGGATACAACTGAACCTGATAGTACTGAATAAGTACCAACCAAAAAAAAGGTCTGGTGAGTAATCAATAAAAACTGTCACAAGACCAACATCTTTTGGCAGCATGCCATGTTAGGTGTTATCAGTTAGGAATATTGGGAAAGGGGGAGATCAATGAATAAATCATTTCTCTGGTCTTTTGTTAGATCACTAAAAAGATGGGATTTTCAAAAAAAAGTGGGTACTAAGTAGATTTAGCATTAACTTAAACTGTAAATCAAAATCTCATCAACTAAAAAGCTATTTTTGGAGGCAATTTAAGAAAGGAAAAAAAAGGAAGCTTTTCCCAGAATAAGGGATAGATATTTAAATTTTCAGCCCTCTAACTCCATTGGTGCTGCTTGTATGTGGGAAACGTACATACATGTGATCACTGCTACCCAAATACAAGTATGGCAGCCCCTATGAGAGTACACTATCACATGTCCCCCTGGGTGCTTTAAGAAAGGGTTTTGTCCTAGATTGGAAAGATGCTCTGTTGATTGGTGGCAGAGTTTATCCCAAGAAATCTGCGGAACAATCTTGTTCTTACATGCAGCACCTGTTATTCCCAGATGGTCACCCATCAGGATAATGACTAGGTTTGACATAGCTTAACTTTGGCAATCTTCCAAGAACAGGTGTATCGAGTGTGATTCGGACGTATACAAACGTAAATAGCCAGCCAACCTTGAAAACAGAAGAAACCTATTTTGAAAGTTTGGGTTGACGGTTTCTAATAGCCCTTAATTGTCTGATTGTTTATTGATTAAAGCTCCTGTCTCTCCTTATTGCCTCTAATTGTCTCTGATTAATGTCATTGGTTAGAAATATGAATTGACTCTGATGGATGACCAACTAATGCAAAACCATTCTTCTCAGGCAATTAAGCAAACCTAATTAGACATCTGAAACATTGCTTGATTAGAAAATATCTTTGTGTTTCAAGTTATTTTTCTGATTAAAAAATTGGATACAAGTTTGAAAGTAGATTTAATATAGATTTGGTAGCTCACATAGATGAATAACCATAGCCCGCACATATACCAGAACCAACTATTCAACAAATTATCAAAAGTTATCCATAAAAATACCAGCACAAGGTTTGGATATTGTTGGCTTCAAAATGATCAAAGAGATCTCGAAAAGCACTTTTCAAAAAAAAAGCAATGAAAACATTTTTCGATGGAATACTCATGCAAATTTTTTAGGTTATAGCACCAAGAGGGACACACATACCCAGGCGAGCAAAGAGGGAATCTGCAGTCTACCTGGCTGGTTGGTCAGGCGGGCCATTTGAATGGCTACACTGATTCAGTAGAAATCGGTACTACTCTTATATATTTATTATTCATTTAAGGAAATACAGAAAGGGTGTTGGCCATTATATTACTATATTTATCGAAGATCACTGAGTTAAAAGATTCTGATTGTCAATTAGAAGTCTGAGTAAAATATGAGAAGAGATTGATTGATTATATTGCGAAGGAAGTTTTATTGAATTATACTGAAGGGAGTCGGTATTGGAGAAGTCATTGCTGCTTAGTAAATGAAGAATTATTGTTTATTTTATGTGTCAATGCGATTTGCACAATATATAAGTATACAACTAACTGAAACATTTATGAATTCTAGTATAAATAATGACTTTCCAAACTTCATAGATTAATCACATCACATCATCTACTAATGGTAAGAGAATTACCGATTGAGTTACGGTGCATAATCCAACAAGATAACTTGGGGCTTCAATATTATCAAATATAAGAATATTGAGCTTATCTATTGGTCAAAGTTTAGTTTAAAACTGAATAAAATTGTTTTTAGATATGTTCACTCCTCTCTCTAAAATGGTCAGTCTGTCCTACAGAGGAAAGAAGGAAGAGATGTGATGTTATCAAAAAGTGTGATGTCATTAAAATAATAAAATAACATCTGTTCAAATCAGTTTTTTTGTACCAGCTACTTATGATATCATAAAAGAACATGTAAGGTCTGATCTTTAGCATTCAAAAAAGAAAGCCAAAAGTTATCCCCCAAACTCCTATTTGTGACCTCTATTGAATATAAAACTTGCTGAATATTTCCATATCACAATATTTTACTACTGATGATTCAAAGAAAGACTACTTGCTCTTCTATCTCTACTTCTTCCTTCTGCTACTACCACCACGGATAGTGGACTCATCATTGAACTTATGGTTCTTGATTCAGAAATTCTGATCTCATGATGAATAGAATTATGGGAAGGTAACTTTAAACCAAAAACGCAAACAAATGGAAAAGGTGTGAAGCTAAAGAAATGGACTCATCACCATGTTCAGAAGCTATCTATCTAATTATCATTACAGTGAAGCCTTGATTAACATGGTTATATTGAATACAGTTTTCTTTGAATCTGGTACAGCTTTCGTTTTATAAGCAATTAATTACTTTACATTCTAACCTTCATTCAGTACGATTTTATGCAGGAACTAGACTACTGTAGTATACAAGAAATAAAATGAATAAAGAATGAATTGACTGTACATATTTAATTAATGAGAATCTGATTAGTTCAACAAAAGTTCCATACAAAGATAAAGTTGGAGTGTCATGCTGGCTAAAAGATTTTATTCAGAGAATGCTAAAATCTGCTAAATTAGGATGATTTATACAGTGAGAGACAAATAGAGTGGCCGGGGACAAGGGGTGACTCCAAGACAACTTCATAAAAAGATTTTCCTCTCAGTTTCTTGGTAATTCTTTTTCCTTACAGGGTATTTATCTATCTAAGAGATATCTCCAAAATCTTACAATGAATTTCAATAAAGATTTGTGAAAGGTCGGACACGGGTTAGAAAAAGTTGGTTGGCATTTGGGGTGGATCCAGGAATTTTCCTTTAATCGAAAGATATACCCAGAAGTAATTATCTAACAACTTATCTAAAATTAGCTGAAAAAATAAATCCCTCATCAAAAATATTTATAACAATACCAGCACAAGATTTGGGTATTTTCGTCCCCAAAATGACCAAAGAGACCCCAAAAAGCACCTTTTCAGAAGAAAACAATAAAAATGTTTTTAGATGGAATACTCATGATTGTAGCCTCGAGAGAGACACACGCATACAGACGAGCGAAGACAGAAGAATCTGTAGTCTACTTGGCTGGTTGGTCAGATGGGCCATTTGTGTGGCTACAGTGATTCAGTAGTAATTAGTACGACTCTTACACTTTTATCAATGTTTTAAGGAAACATAGAAAGGGTGTTGGCCATAATATTACTATATTTATTAAAGATCATAGAGTTAAAAGATTCTGATTGTATATGCTCTTGACTCTCTACATCATATCTCTAAAAGTTCTCAGAAAATTACCATGAAAATTTGTAGAAGGATGCAGAATAGGCTACAGAGGAAGTGATTAAATTTTGAATAAAAACATTCTTGTGGTACCCATACTTATTTTCTCTACATCGTTTCACAAAGTCAGTATTGAAAATTTGAAAACTAGAAATGATTAGAATTGTTAGTAAATGCAGGCTTATGCTATCACATGATATAGGAGGACTGCAAAAAGAGTGGGGAGGGGAACAAAACCAACTCCATACCAATAGATTCTCTGACAATAGAGAAGCATTAGTAATACCATATGTCAGGTAGTGACACACAATCTGATATGATAGATTTTCTTTTGTGGTACTTTTTGACGACTGATACATTTATGATGTATTGCTACAGAAAAATTACCAAAATTCTAGATATCCTGGCAAGAGAGCAAGTTTTGGAAGTGGGGCTGACATTGTGAGATGACTCCAACCATAGGCCTGCCGCTAGATTCACATCATGTGATCATTAACAGAATCTTATAGAATTCAAATCGATTTAAATTTTCTTTCCAAAATTATATTTTGGGTAAATTATTGCTTGTGTTTTGATTTTAATTATGCCTGTTTCAGTGTTTTCTCACCAGGGAGGAAACATGAGAGACAGTTTTCTCTTGATGATACAAACTTTTTTAATGGTACATTTTGCCAACTGATACATTCAAGATGGATACACACAATTATACGGTTCTTTTAAATGAAGACTCCCAAGGGGTTGCTCATAATCAAGAAAACCTTGTTTAAGTTCCAGAGTTCTGGAGGAAGAGGAACCATTCATCAAGTCTTTTAGTGGCACTAACTTCCAACATTGTTGAACATAGTCAAAACAAAACATAACAAAAAAAAAGACTGAAACGCTATGTTTTTTTTCTCCTCTTCCACTAATTACAGCAATGCATTTATCAAAACTTGGTTGTTTTCTTTATTATCTTCTCTTTAATAACAGTAACAGTTTAAACACATCATTCATTGTTTCCCATGGTATTAACCCACTCAGGGACACACCATCAAATATAATGGAGCCATTCCAACAGTTAATACTACCTACGTTGAGATAGAGAAGAGACAGAGCGGATATAACTGAATCCTAAAACAGCACAAGAACAGCAATAACAGCAAATGTCTTGAATGTTCCAACAAATGAATGCATCAGTTGAATGTTATTGCACACACTCCTGGGCATAGCTACTAATTGAGACTTCACTGAGGCACTGGAGTTCATGATCCTTTCTTTACTGCCAGAAAGAACAGGGAGATATCACAAGACAGCACAATATATCAGGGAGAAAACAGGAGTCAGAGACATCATAGAATCTACTAAAAAACTCTAATGGTAATGGATAATATCACAAGAATGGCAGGCAAACGATGGACATCGTGACTCACAACATGGATTCCCTGAGATCACATGCATAACCAGAATACAAGATTGAGAGACAAAATAGACGATTAAATGATGTGTATCGGCTGAAACAGTGGCTCAGTTCAAGCAGAGACAGGGGAGGTGAACCAAACTAACCTAATTCCTATAGATTCTCTCTGCAGAAGATGATCCCTATCTTAAGCTAAAAGAAAAAAATTGAAAGCTTGGTGTAATTTAAAAGTTACTTCATAAATGACTAAAATGAACTTGAGCCAAACATCATCTGGTCTTAATACTCATCAATGATGAATGAGTGAAATAATCTTCCCTTGAAGCTTTGGTTTTCAATCAGCCAGGCTTTTCTTTGAGATGGACATTTATACTTCTACAATATGCACATGCATTTGTACCTCTATCCAAGAATAAGTGAAGAAGTCAGAATTCACATGTAATCTTGTTTGAACCAAGATTAGACTGTGTCAAATCCAGAAACATTGATAAAACTAATATATCAGCAGGTTGTTTTGTCTTGTGTGTGAAGTATGTGTTCATGTGTGTGTCTGTGTGTGTGTGTGCGTGTGAGCAGATGAAAGGATCTGTGGTGGTGTACATCTAAACATGCATTAAATCAGAAAACATGATTTTATATGAGTCCACAACTGGAAATGATGGGAATAGGTTTTGCGAACCAGATATATAATAAAGCTGGATTTTTTGAACTGGGTATATGATTATGTGTCGACTGAAAGACATTGAACTTACAGAAAATCTAAAAAAGTATATGCATGCCAAATCCCTTCAAATTGTGTCCCCACAAAAAAATCCTTTTCCTGCTTAGTCAACATCAAAAATGCACTAAAAACAGTGTTAGTCATTTCATGACCACTTAAATGGCTAAAAATTGCTCTACTAGTCTAGACATTGCTAAAAACAGCTTAAAATGACCAAAGACTGCTAAAGAAATGGCAATATTAAAAATGGTGTTACTTGTTGGATTTTTGCACAGCAAAAACAGAAATGCATCAAATTTAATGTAAAAAGCGCTAAATTCCCAACACTAGTTTGCAGTACATGTACCTAAGTTTTGTCAAAATGTGACCGTCTATTGAGATGTCAGGATTTAAAATAAATTTCTATATTTATTTCTGTCTTCCTGCAAGACACTAGCCTCACTTTAACTCCAACCTAATGATTTTCTCTTCATTTTTGCACAAATCATGAGGGTCAGTCTTGAAGAAGTCACAGGGTCTGGACCTCACCATCTCCTTGGCTCCGGAACTGCTGATATGTTAAGCCAAGAGATTCTTTTCATCTTGTTCCTACCTGAAGTAGTCCCATAAGGACATAGTAAAACAATACTTTTCAACCTTTGACATCCATCCTTCATTTTGAAAGCACTGATGAAGAAAAATGTTTCCAAGTGGCAATGCCATGGCTGAAATGGAGAAAAATACAAGAATACAAATCAGCTGAAAGCATGATGATGGTGGCCGAGAGAATTCCTGGTTGTATTATCAAAGTGCAGAAAATACATGGGAAACTTTGGCTGAACCAAACTCTCCATTAATGGAACGAATCCTGGGAAGAATTACCAAATCATGTTAGAAGCAATAACTATATGTTGGACACTGCCAAAAGGTATATATCTGTTTTGTATAAAGAATATCAGAACTTGCTTTCAAATGCTGGGTGTGCAAAATTAGTTACCATTAGATGAATGAGAAATAATCTTTATTTGTATAATAGAATCACCGTAGTCTAACAAACGGCTTGCACAACCAACTAACCAAATCTTCTCTCTTTGGTCATCTGGTTCTGTTTGTGTGTGCAACTGGGTTCTCCTGGTTACATTTTTGGAAATTTGCATGAGTACACCTCTAGGCACCATCTAAGATATCTTTTTTGTTTTTCAAAAAAGTGCTTTTTTGGATCTCAATGCCCTCATTTTGTGCTGGCATGTTTTTTTTCAGATAATTTTTGATAATTTTTCTTGATGATTTATTCTGGTACACATGTGGGCTATGTTGATTCATCCATACAAACTACAAATACTTTTCATTTAAATCATGAGAGAAAAATTGATATTCATCAGGAGCATTTTTAGAAGAAATAAGCTGATTAAAGATATCTTTTCAATCAGATGACAAAAAGAAAAACGGAATAATGATGGTAATCTTCATGATGAAATCGTTGTCATCTCTGAAGATAAAATAAAAACGAACCTCTTCGAATGATGTAATGGAATATTAATCAATTGCTTATTGATCCAAGAAGTATAAAATGGTGTCAAACAAGAGGAAAAGGTCATTTGATTTTCTATAAAAATTAACTGATCTGCGGAAAATTAGATAACACATGACTGTTTTTAATGTACCATTTGTTGAATGTTGGGAAAATGATTATGTATTTCTGCGATCGGAAAGTAATTTCATATTTTCATATCACAATCACGTTTTTAAACCTCGTAAACCAAAGCTGGCATTTATGAGCCTTCACTGCATTAAAACACGTCACAAATGATTCTAATTGTCTGTGTAGCAGTAGTACCCTTTCAAAATCCATACAATAAGCAATTGCCAGCATGTTGCTCTTTTGAATCTCTATTTTTGTAATGGGCTTGAACTTTACTACACACCATAAATGACACACTGCAAGATAGAAGAGATGATCAATTAAATCCAGAAGTCATTTTGTACCATTAAACCCTAGTCTTGCTTTAATTGGTTGACTTATAATTTATAGCAGTGAAATACCTAAATATTTTCCAGATATGAAAATATGTAATTACTTACCAAAGACCCTAATATTTTCTGTTATTCTGTAAGACATTATGCATCTAGATGGAATATTGACATATGGATTTTCTGTTTTCTGTTTAATTAATAAGGAATCAGTGAATATGGATCAAACGAAGAAAAATTAATGATAAGTTTGAAAAACATTTGGAGATATCAAATGCGGAAAGATCCGATGAAAAAATCAAGATGATATTTTTTCTGTTGAAATATTCACAGGTGTGAAATTATACAAAAAATATCAGATTTTTCCCATAGTCATACATTTTCTCTTGGTATTTTTAAAGGTTTTTTTACATTTCTATTTTCACAACATTTTTATATAGAAAATATTTGAAAAGGAAAATTACTACAAATAAACACTATCTCTCAATAAAAGCAAATAAGGTAAGGAATATTTCATCACCAACAGGATTTTATCAGTGCCATTCATGGTTCTATTCCAAGTAGAATTCCTCCTTTGGTCATCAATGAAGATACCAACCATAGATTGGGTTTTATAATGTATTGCCTTTTAATCTGTACATTCTATAAACAAAATTATACATACCAACTTTTGTTCAGACAAATCAATTCTGCTTTTTTCCTATCTTTGAAAGAAACCCATAGAAGAAACTCTCTCTCCTTATGGCTATTATATTTCACTCCTATAGGAAGCCGTAGAATGACTCGGCTGAAATGTGTCAACAAGAAAGAAAGGAAGAAGAGATTCAATTGTCTGGACAAAAATTGGTACGTCAATGATTCCTCTCAAAGTTATAGGCAAAATTATTCAAATTTTTATTATTGGATGAAGTATTGCAACATTATCATGAATTTTGATTAGTTTTTACCTTCATCCTAACTCTCAGTTACATTTCATCACAACTTTGATGTGGATTGAAATCCCAAGGCAAAGATTAAACAGCATAATTGGAAAATAAGGAGCAAGCCCACTGTGAGAATCAAACTTGCACCCTCATGCCAGACGGGGTCCAGTATACGCCTGGCCATTTTTAAGCATTCAGCCACGGGGACTTTATAGTCGAGCAGAAGCTTAATTCACACCTTAAACCTAACTCCTTGCATCCAGTATTCAACACTTGTTTACATTTACATTTGAGACCTTGTAGTCTTTTAATTAAAAAATATTGTTGATTTTTAAAATTTTTATCTAATTGAAACATTAACATGGAATATGGGAATAAACCTAGAGCTCTCATTATATAAATAAACTTACAGTTCTCTTTCAAACACTTTTTTCTCACAGATGACAAAAGAATAGTACTGCTTGCTATCCAGAGGGTCTCCTGAAACATAAATTTATCAGAAAGAATCAACCAAACCTGTCAATATAGCTTTCTTCAGTTTTCAAGTTGTTCTGGCTGGCTGGCTAACTATGTATATAGGCCACACCTACGAAGTTAGAGGGCTGAAAATTGAAGCATTTACTCCTTATTTTGTCTTGAAAAACTCTCCTTTTTTACCCCCACCTCTCCAAAAAGAAAACAGTTTTTTTCAGAATGTATGTGTGTGTGTGTGTGTGTGTGTGTGAGAGAGATAGGGAGGGTTGGTTCAGTTCACAATGTAAGTTTATGCTAAATTTGTTCTTTAATATCTGGCAGTGTTCATAATATTTTTTTTTTGAAAATTCAGGCATTTCTAGTGATCACTACCCAACAAAAAAGTGAGAGAAGTGTTTTATCCATTACTGACAACCTTTGCAATTTTTTAATTGATCACCCCCTACATAGCATGCTGCAAAAAGATGTTGGTCACATTACAGTTTCAATTGAGTGACTAAACAACCCTGTTTTTGTTACATCTATACTTTGTATCTTCATACACCAAGTTCTGTTGTTTAAAACTAGATTTGTACTATATTATCTCAAAAGCCAATTTTGCCAGAAAGAGAGAAGATATTACTATTCAGCTGACTAATGAGTATTAATTGTTTTGTCCATTTATGGAGACACATATTCATTGTGTATGTGTTGTGTAATTATGGCTGGAGACAGAATCTATGAGTAGTCTCTATCATTTTAAAATAGCAGTCATCAAAAAAAACAATTGATCATTTATATTTTATCTACTCCGATATATTTCAGCTTCTCTGTCTCAGAAATTCATTAATCATCAAATTAGATCAAGTGTAAGAGATTCAACTCATTGGATGTATTTCTGTAGAATCACTGAATCCCCAACCAACCAGCCAATGGTGCAACAGATTCTTCTCTCTTTGCTGATCTGTGTCTATGGGAGAGTTTCTGGGCACTCCTGGTCACATTTTTGGGGCTATGATCTTGAAGATTTGCATGAATAGGCATCATCAAAAACGTTTTTTTTTTCCTTCAAAAAAGTATTTTGGACTCTATGATCATTTTAGACCAACAATGCCAAAATCTTGTGATGGTATTTTCTAGATAATCTCTTAGATAATATGTTGTGGCAAATGAAAGGTCTTCAGTGATTTGTTTATGTGAGGTACAAATATCATCAGAATATATGGCCTGTCAAATATTAAGCAAAACTGAATCATTGCTTTCCTCCTACTGAATGTTAAGTGGGAATAGGCACAATCGTAAGCATACTTATGATCAATTTTTTACATTTGTGTGAGTATGAATCGTTTCTATGTGATATGTATATGTATACATGCACATACATAAATATATCAATATGTGTATATACATGAATACATATGTATGTAAATATATTTATGTATATATATATATATATATATATATATATATATATATATAGGTTATTAAAAAATGGATATATACGATCTGACAGAATGATTACAAATTGCATTTTTATGTAGAAACTCATATTTGAAATGATCACCCATTATTATACAGGAATGTACCATTTGGCCTCGACAACGTAAATGATTCTGACTTTATTTTTGGAGTGTGGTGGGAGTAAAAGTGTATGTGATCATTCTTGTTAGTGGCTTTGTGGAAGACACTGGTTTGATAGAGTTGTTGGATCTGTATAATAGGGTGACAAGGAAAGGTTGTGCACTATTGGATTGTTTACATCTGTATGTTGGGGATATAGGATTAAGGCATTGTCGATGAAGCGAAAATAGGAGGCTATTTTGGCTATGATATGTGTGATGGAGCCTGATTCCAGAAATTTCAGAAAAAGACAAGCTAAAACTACTTCTTGGGGAACCCCAGCAGTAATTTGATTACTACAAATCTCAGACAAATGAGGAGGAGTTGTTCTTATCATGGACATACAAACCTATTACGAAAAAATATAATGCGAAAAAATAATTAGGATCAAACTCATAGAAAGCCACCTGACACTACAAAGTTTTACCCAAAACCCACAGATTCTAACAACCAATTGTTCCAGGAATAAGCAGTACATCCCGTAAGATAACTAGAGCATCAGCTAAAATCATAACCCCATTACAAAGAACACGTATATATAGATATACATGCAACTACATATATATATATATATATATATATATATATATATATATATATATATATATATATATATATATATATATATATATATACATGGATGTATGAATATGATTTGCTTTACTGGTGGCTGTTCAGCTTAATGGTAAAAGCAACACTACATTGAAGCATCTACTCTATTGGTCGCAGGTTCAATTCCTGCTGCAGACCCATTTTCTTGAATTGTTCATTATATTCACGCGAAATAATACATTAACCATGTAACAACAGGAGATCATTTCAAATAAGAGTTTCTATATGATATAATGCAATTCATAATTATTTTGTTGGATCATATATATCCATTTCTTGATACATATATATATATATATATACATATATATATATATATATATATATATATATATATATACATGTATATATATATATACATATATATATGTATATATTCATATGCATGTATATATATATATCTATGTAGATGCATGTATATATATATGTGTATATATGTTTCTAAATGTACGTTCATATATATATATATATATATGTATGTATGTATATATATGTATTTGTTCATTTGTATATACATATGCATATGTATGTATATGTAATTAATGGAAGTGCATTAACAGGCATGGAGATCATATTGGATAATATTTTTTTACGTAAATCAAAGGCTTTTTTCATCTTTAGGCTTTGGACTTATGGATCTACTTGTGTTTATTTTTGTATAAACATGTATCTATGCATCCGTATAAGTTAGCCTATATTTCATATATGTAAGTCATATCTTCATAGATACATGCTTTCAAGTATTTATGTGTCAATATTCATGCATAGGTATGTTATATACATATTTAGATAGAAGAACACAAACATGGGAATATTTATGCTTATGTTAATAAATTGGAGTTACGAGAAGAGCATTCACAAAAGCCATTGAAAAGAAATTGCTCCAAAACAGATTTTAAAAATGATGTTGAAAACTGCTGAGTTAAAATCAAACTTAATTGGCACTGACAGCTTTTCAACATTTTTCCCCAACCCGAGTATTATGTGTGGTGGCTCAATTCTTGATAAATGTTGTGAATTTCCCCGCTTCATTTTTTTCCGCGGCAATACTCTTTAAGACTGTATTTCCAAAAGCAAAATTAAGATGAAACAAACCTGACTATCACAGGGTCAAACTCCACATCTACCTCTATTCCGACTGAATATAATTATTACTACTTTTGCATTGTTTAAATAATAAATAGATCCATTCCAGATGATTTCAAATCATGGTAGGGAAATGTCAATTTTACATAACGGTTTGGTTAAACGTGACGGCACTGACAAATAGTGAAGAGTTAACTAACCTAATTTTGGTGAGGATTGTTCTGGTTCTTCTTCTTGTTACCATAAAAAAACAAAGTTAACTTCAGTTTAACAATTTTCCCTGTGGAAAGATTGATTCTTGGTTACATTAAGATGGAATGATTCTTGTTGAAGGATTAGGTTGGTACGTATAAAGGTTACATAGTCAGAAATTTGCTTTCTACCAGAACATTGATTATGAATTTATTGTTTTTGATATTTTGTGCTTTTTGGTTGTTTAATGAGAGTTTTGATGATTTATCACCATTAGAGGAACTTTTTATCATTTTATTATTTATGAAATCACACTTTTTGTCAATTATCGAGAGTCCTGTATTGAATAACATTTTCAGCATGACAGCTGCACATGTATTCCATTTTTTAAGACATTTTAGATTTGGGTTTTTTTTTTCTTTCATTGCAAATCTTGTCGTGCATGAATATTTGAGTTTATTAGAACATATATGTAGGCTCTTTTACTTACATACGCCCACGCATGTATGTACAGATAACTTATAGCGACAAGAAAAAAAAACTTTGATTTAAGCTTTTTTTCCATCGCATTTATCGATCTTCTTTTTTTTTGCTGAATTCTCATTCTTGTAAATGACAGCAGCAATTTCCAAGATGGATAGATTGAGTGGTTTAAAGGTTTGCAAACAATCCATCTTAAAAACATGGGGTGAGCATCAACCTTAAGGACCTCGAGCCATTAGCTGGTTTTGACAAATGCTTTACAAAAAAGCACTATACTCAGATTTGCATTATGATACCCGTATTGTTCGGTTTTCAGGCAATGATTGCATTCGATTCCTTTGTAAATAAGCAATGCAAGTTCTTATGCAACTCCTTCTAAATCTATTTTAGTCATTTTTTTTTCTGCTAAAGTGTTATCAAGATTATGGGAATTTGTGCGTTATATTCTCATCTTTTGTTTATTGGTCTTATATAATATTTTGATAAGCAAGATCTTCGGTTATCTTGCATGTGTCGTTAGATAGAACTCGAGGATGAGAGACAGCAGATGGTTCTTGCAACAGAACATTCCACAAAGCATTAGTCTCAAGATTGGTGTATGGAACTTCCCACTGAATTTAGAAAGGAGCAAAAGGAGCATCCATCCCTTTACCTCCATCTAACCCGGTGTGATAATTAAAAAATCAGTTTCTTTAACAAGAAATAAATTAATAATCACTTCATAAGACCTCTAATTGTTTTCAATAAACTAATGATATGACTGCTTGTAATTTGGGTCTATGGTAATTAGAGTATGGGTTATGGAGATAAATTTGTCCGCTTTGAGTTTTGCTGGCATTTCTGTGTGTGTGTATTTATATTTATTTCAAATACATAACTCATTTGACCTCTCTATGTATGATTGTTCTGTTCCAGTAACACGCAATTAATGTACTTTGATGCGTAAATTTTGTGATTTGCAAAGTGTTTGAATTTTAGAATATGAAGGATTCCCCAAACCTGAAATGCCTTGGGCCATCCAAGGTCTAAATCTGACCCAGGCAGACCTCCACGTTAAAATACTGATTGTTGTTTTCTCTTCAATAAAAACTACTAAAGAGGACTAATTCTGCAGGGTCAAAATCCATTCCTACTTCTGTTACAACTGAAAATGATTACTGCAACTTTTGTATTGTGAAGATAATAAATTAATTCATAGATATATGATAGTTGTCAGTTTAGCTCAGTTGGTAAAAGAACTGCCTACCAATCACTTAGTCATGATTTCAAATCATAGCAGGGAAATGGTAATTTTATATATAGGTTCGGTTCAATATAGCATGATTGACAAACAATTGTAGAGTTTGCTTGCCTAAATTAGGTGAGGATTGTTCTTGTTTTTCTTGTTGTTACAGAGGGAAAACAAAATCACCCTTAACTTGGACGGAAGTTTGACAAAAAAAGCTTCATTAGAATTATATGATGGAATAAAGCAGATAAATTCAGACTTTGCATATAAAGAATTGTCAGCCATTATAAATATTGGGTTGTCAAGGGCTCATGGTAAGAATATGTTGTAGAACTTAAATCAAGAATTGTTCTTGCTAGACATTACTAAATGGGGAGGGATTTTTGGGAAAAATCTTCTGTAAGAGAAAAGAAATCATCAATCACTTTTCTGCAATAACATTTCTTTTAAAGTAAATTAACAGCGCTCTCAGAAGTTTCCATTGTTAACATGAAGAATGACTTTGTTTCTTCCAGTCATTCATCATAGATAATGAAAAAAAAAATCATTTGTAAGATTTATTCATAGAGAATTTATGTACTTGTAGTCTTAGAGGAATGCACGTTTGTCATATGGAATTATCTTCTATTCAAAGTTCAGCTGCCTAATTGAAAATGCAAAATAGGAACAGTAACAGGGAAAAATGTAATTTTCCCTTCAGACAGAAGATATCATTTGAACCAAATTACCTTTTCTTTACAATTAAGATATGCATAAGTCTTGAAAAGTTATTAGTGTCTTGAAAATTCAAAGGACCAATTTAAAAAAGTAACTAAAATTGTTTTTATATAGAATCACCACAGCCCCTCAAATGGCCCACCCAATCAACCAGCAGAGGGGGCTTCAGATTCTTTTCTCTCTACCCATCTGTGTGAGTGTGTGTCTCTAAAGTGCATCTGGTTACATTTAGGGGGCTATAACCATAGAAATTTGTATTAGTACACCAAAAGGAACCAACTATGAAATTTTATTTTTTCAAGAAAAAGGGCTTTGCCCAAATCTTGTGCTAGTATTATTTCAGATAATTTTAGATGACTCACCTGTTTTTTTAGCTAATTTAAGTTCTGATACACACTCAGCTATAGTGATTCATTTAAGTGAGGTATAGATATTCATATTTATGGTAATATTCTCGACTGAAAATAAGGCAGATTGGATTTATTATTTGATTAGTCCTCTCTTATAAAATACAGATTCGAATATTGATTTGAATCACCATGATATTACTCACTGTTTTTATTATTATGTATTCAAAACAGAATTTTGATATCAATTCTTAGTTTTAGCACTGTTCTTGTATTTTCTTTTGTCAATGATGACTTTGATAATGTCAGCTTTTGAGCCGTGCAATTTCCATTTTATTTTTAGTTCTGCTCTTGAATGACTTGGAAAATAAAATTGATCAACGGATTTGCGATTCCAGTCACAGCTGCTAATATCATTTGGAAAAATGTATAAATCTTCGATAGTTGAATGAAGAATACTCTCACTAATTCCGTGGTGCTACTTCAAGCCACTTCTGTTTGGTTGATGGCTAGGATGTATGAATAGTTGGCAATCAAGTGACATTAGTAGACATTGAGTTGAGCACTATTTGTGAGTCAAGTCAAAGTTGTATGTGTTACATAGTGGAAGTCAGGTGTTATAGTTCAAGAAACCAGAAGATTTTATTACGGTATCAACTAAGATATATTTACTTTCATGTGAAATTAGTGGTGTCTAGTAGACACTGAGAACAGTTCATTGCAACCTTCTCCACTAATGACATTCAGTGATTTAAAGAACATAGGTTGCACATACTACAAAATCAAATCTTAACGTCTTCCTCATGACCAGACATCTCAGTAGTCATCACTAAGATGATGCAAGAAAAAGGGCTGGTATATCGTTTATCAGTAATGACAGCTGTTGTTGTTTATTTGGTGTATATGGCCACTCTTTTCATGAGAAACCATCAACCAAAACTTAGTCAAAATAGTTTTTTTCAGTTTTCATGTTGGTCTAGCTTGCTGGCTATATATGTATGTATCACACGTACAGGCCACACCAACTAGAGCTAGACGGCTGGAAATATATACGTTAACTGTTTATTATGTCTTTTTACCCCTAAATAGGGTTTTTTAGTGGCGTGTTCAATATCAATGTAAGTTTATGCCAATTGATAACTTAGTTTGTGCCTAGCAGCATTCACATGTTTTTTTTTAAATTCAAAATCCTTGCCCAACAAAGGGTAAGAGAAATAACTCATTTATTGATCATCCCCTTTCTGATGTTTCAATTGATCATCCCTTATACAGTATGCTGCCAAAAGATGTTGGTTGTGTATGGTTTCTACTGAGAGTTATGATTCTTTAAATAGTACTGTTTTAATTTTTCTGCTTTTAGCGTTATTGTAATTCTTTTCTACCTCTGCCAACAATGTTAGGAGAGGTACATGTATATACCTACGCGGATTTCGATGACGTTTTTTAGCAGGGTAGGCAACAGACTACGGAAGAAGTAATACAATTTTTGGTCAAATCCATGATTTTTTTTACAGTTACCTCCCTGCATCGTAACTATTAGTGAGAATGGTATTGGCAGTGGTTTGCACTCTCTGAGTGCTTTCTAGTTTGTCTTTGAGTTTATGGATGCAACCGTCATTTTCAACATGACACATTGTTTCAAAGACATTCTCCAAAATTATCAGTTTTACTTTGGGATGCAACAAGATGAAACCTGACAGCGAATTGGCATCACTTCTGATTGATTAAGTTTCCATTTATAAGTTCTCCAGTGTTATTGGCATCATCGGATGTCTTCTTGCCGACGGGGAATCGAGAGGACCATAATTTGGTAAAGCACTCTGTCCATTTCTGAAAAGAGATTGATTCGAAAAAAGACAGTCGCTTTCTCCTTTTGAGAAATTCAGTGGAATGATGGACAACAAATATGGATCCCCAAAACTCGATGAATTGGATTGGAGCAATGAAAATGAATGTGAATGACCAAGGAGTAGAGAAAGGATGCAGGGTGTACATTTATTCAATGATTGGCTTTTATACTCTGGTGAAATTGCTTTATCCACATACTTCCTGCTTGAAACATATGTGCATACATAATTCAGAACATTCGGTGGGTGGATCAACAAGTCTCTAGCCTTACACATAGCTACTAGTAGAATTTAGGTCTAAAATGTTCCGTTTATGATATTTGATCTGCATGATTGGTATTCAACACTGAGTTAAATGCATTGCAAAGAAAAAAGATTATGTTGAAAAAAAAATATTTGTAGTCAGAACATTCAGAAGGAATTGAGGCCTGACACATAACTATTAGCAGAATTTTGATCCAAAATTTTTTGTTTACAATGTTCAACTTGGATGATTTATATCCTCTACTGAATTGAGTGCATTAGCAAAAAAGGGAATTGTGGTATATATTATATTTACCTGATAAGAAACATGCTCAATCTCACAAGGAGAGATCACAAGACAGTACAATATATTAGGGAAAAAGCAGGAGTCCGAGACATCGTAGAAACCATTAGAAAACTCAAATGGCAATTGGCTGGTCATGTTGCCAGATTAGCAGACAACTGCAGGAGATCATGACTCACAACATGGACTCCCAGAGATCACACACAAAATTGAGGCTGGCAGAATATAAGATGGCAAGTCAATTAAGACAAATTCAGAAAATATTGGCTCCTTGACTCCCATGATGAGAATTGAACCCACAAACAACGGCCAACAGGATTAACTTGCTTTAGTTGAACTTTACTAAATTGTCTCCCCTGATTGATATCCAGTAGGAAATTTTAAATGGTCCAATATGTCTATCTTATGGGTATAAAAGCAGTGATTATTGAAATTTTTCAAGTCGTTGTCAAAAAAGTCATAGTAAAGATATCATTTTTATTCATGACAGAGATTATGTTGAAAAAAAATATTTATACAGTAAAGTAGATGCTTTTTCATCATTAGGCTACAAACTTGATTTACTTACACGTTTATGTATATATATATGTGAGTGTGTATACATTTGAATATATATACACCCAACTGACACCAACTTTATTTATTGATTAGGTCATAAACCCATATTCATGTGAACATGTCTATGAATTTGAATTCGATATCTCTAGGCACAATATGAATAGTCAGTCTGTAGGAAAATATAATGAAGTTAACTTATAAAAGAGTCTCTGACTTCTATTCCGACTGAAGAGAACTACTGCAACTTAGTATGTGTATATAATAATGTGTATAAGTAATAATAAAAATCATGAAAATATAATGAATAAGAATTATAAGGACGTGTTTTTTGTAAAGATGTTTTTTCATTTATCAAAATTAAACAAGCCTGTGTGTGTCTGTATAAAGAACTTTTGTACAAATCTAAGACTTTTCAATTTAACTCAAGCGGTAAGACAGCCTCCTGGCAATCAGTTGGTCGTGTCTTTAAATCATGGTAGTGAAATGTGATTTTTATATATTGGTTTACATTCCTAATTTTGGTGAGGATTTTTCTTATTTTTTATCTAATTCAATTTTCTTTTGGTAGGAAAATAAAGTCGATCCAAGTTTTGGAGTTTCACAAAAATGTACAAATGCCTTTTTATGTGTTATATGTGTTTATGTGATATATTTTATGTGTTTATGTGATATATATATATATATATATAAATATATATATATATATATATATATATATGTATATATATATATATATATATATATATACATGTATATATATATATATATATATATGTATGTATATATATATATATATATATATATATATATATATATATATATATATATATATATATATATATATATATATATATTTATGTGTGTGTGTGTGTGTGTATGTGTGTGTGTGCATATACATGGATGCAGACAATAAGCAGGAAAAAGTCTACTTTTTAGAATGAAGAATTGAATATAGTCTCTAAATAGAAACTTAGAGCTGAGCAATACCTTTTGGCAGCATTCTATGTTGGGATGATTGTTTGAAAAATTGAAAATGGGTTGATCAATGAATAAATTATGTTTTCTGCCATTTGTTGGATCATTAACAAGTCTGAATTTTCAAAAAACAAGCATGAATGCAACCAGGCACAAACTAAGGGACTGATTCAGCATAAACTAACATTGCAAAGTGAATCCCCCTAAAGACATAGTGGAGGGGTTAAAAAAAAACGTTTTTCTGGACATAATAAGGAGTGAATGTTTTCGAAGATATTCAAACATCTATCCATCCATCTATCTCTAAAGATAGAATAAGTTTGTCTCTTACTGAGCTTTTTATAGACTCCTGAATGGTTCCACCCTCCAAACTGAAATGTTGTGTTTAGGGGTATGCTGACACAAACAGAAACTTGGGATTGGTGGCAGTGATCTCTGGTGACCTCTAAAGGTCAATATGCAGTCAGGTCAGTTTTGACATTTTCGAATCTGAAAGAGACACCTGCAATTGAAAGACTACAAATTTGTATACAAGGGATGAAGAGAGGATTTGTTGGTGGCACTGACCTCTGGTTATCCCTGAAGGTCAATTTAATGTTTGATCAAATTTGAAGAGATATGATCCCTATTTTGAGAAACTCTGGGTTAGAATTTACTCCATGTCCTTTGAGTATTGATTACCTTTTCCCATAGGCAATGCTGGGTACCCCCACTAATTTATACAGGTTTGAGTTCAGTATTTACTTTGAACTGTCATTTGCAATTTCCACTGTATAACAGATATCAGTCATTTATTCATGGTCAACTAGCATTTGGCTCCTTTAGGGATGAGTTATCTGAGTAGATGTAGACATTAGAATATTCTTAAGGTAATGTATGAAAAGTATGGTTTCAAACTGGGATACGCCCAAATTAAAAAGTAAATGTGATTGATTGGATTTTTAAAAAAATTTTGGAATCAAATTTTTCCATCTTATTACACATTTGTTATCTATATGTAATCTATAAGGTTTTGATAAAACAAAAGGTTCAAACTGAGAATTTTATTTTCATTTTAATTAAAGACATTTTTCTTCAAATGGCGCTTATCATGTTTTGGAACCATGTTCTTCATTTGGACATCTTACACTGGAAATTTTCATATTTGCTTTGTTCAAATCCGTCTGTTTTTATTCATTTCAGTTCCATGCAAGGCAGCTGCTGTATTAACTGCAAAATTGCACCTGCAAACACCTTGTGTCATGAAGGAATAATGGAAGATGTTTCCTGTTTGGGTAATTCTCACTGTGAATATCCTTTGCTTCTTTATACAAATGTCAAACTTATTTGCCATCAAATATTTTGATCTTCATTTTGATATCAACATGAATATCATATCATGTACTAAATATATATGCATACATGAATATATATATATATATAGTACATATCATGATGTATATATATATATATATATATATATATATATATATATATATAGTACATATCATGATGTAAATATATATATATATATATATATATATATATATATTTGCCTACAACCCACCCAGACTTATTTTACAAAAAATATCACTTATTTCATATTAAAATAAAGTTGATAATTAATTTACTAAAAAAATCCTATGACTTTTTTCTGATCTCAAAACCAAAGCTATGATTTTTTCCTAATACAAGGAAGATGAAAGAAATTTCAGTAAAAGTCAATAAATCAATCTTCATTTCTTTCATTTCTCTGATGATATTGAACCTATATTGTGTTCTTCATTGTCATAACAACATGCAATCACATTTACAACCCTTTCGTTACTTTTTTTAACAATGTTAATGTACTTCACATGGACCAATCCATTCTGATTTTTTGCTTATGAAAAGACTCATGCATTACAATCATCATCATCAATTATCTCCTAGCATCCTTCATTAGACATAGACCTACTCCAAGATTTTTTAGACCTCTGTATCTTGGCATTGTGGAGCCAATACTTTCTGAATTTGTCTAGTTTGTCATACTGTCTCATATTTTGCCTCAGTCATTTTTTAATATGATTTCTTGGAACCCATGTGAGTCTCTATGTCCAGCAGTTGTCTGACATTCTTTTAACATGGCCAGCCTATTGCCATTTGAGTTTTCTTATGGCTTCTATGAGATTTCTTACTTCTGTCTTTTCTCTCATATACATTGCTATGATCTATTTATATAGCCAGTGTTGCCATATAGCTCTCAAAGTTACACTAACTGAAAATCATTCAAGTCTACACTCCCACTTCACAGTCAACTCAGGACATTGACAAATTCTACAACAACTCCGAGATACCAGAAAATACTACATGAGACTCCAATGTTGAGGTAGGACAAGGAAATGAAAGTTGTCGGCAAGTTTGGAAACAAAGTACGGAACAAAAAAAGGTGAAGATCTTGTTAATTTTGAAACTGCTAATTGAGTCAAAATCATGAACACCTTTTCTAGAATGAAACCCAATAGAAATTGGACTTGGAAGAGCTCTAATCCCAAAACCAAGTACAAAATCAACTACATATTAGCATACAAAAGCAACACAGTCAAAGATATCCAGGTTTTGAATTAAGAGTGCAGTCATTGATGCAATACTTGAAAACAGTAGGAGTTTGAAAAAGCTCTTAGTTCAGGAAGAATGCCAATAAACAGTGTGTGCAAAGAAAATGGAGACCTTACAATAGACAGCGACCAAATTGTCAAATGAGCGCGAGAATTCCGCAAAAACTATTACTCCTCTAAGCAAGTGACACAGAACACAAACAGGATATTCAAGCAATGAGTAATCAGTTCAAAGATTCCAAGACGTTATTTCTTTGGAGGTGAAGCAAGCCATCAAACAAACAAAAAAAAAGGAAAAGCACCTGGACCAAATAACATCATCTGATAAAGTCATCACTAGAAAACTAGCCATTCTATTCAGCTTGAGCCTCAAACAGAGTGAAATCCTTGAAGTTTGGAACACTGTGATCATAATGCAACGAAAGGAAACTTAAAAGATCTAAACAGCTACAGGCCAATAAGTCGACTCAATCATATCTACAAACTTTTCTGCGAAGTTGTCACAAATGGAATCACCAAATCACTAGATGAAAATCAACCAAGGGAATAAGCTGGCTACAGAAGAAGCAACTCTACTATAGACTATCATCATTTGATGAATCAACTGGAAAAGAAAGCCGCAGAATATAAAATGCCATTTGCTGTGGCATTTTTTTTATTCCAAGAAGATACCCCCAAGGTCATTGATACTGTCATGCAACAAAGCAAAGATCCCATATACATCAGTCTTGCAGCATATCTACTGACATAGCAATTCTTTTATAAAGCTACATGAAGACTCTGAGCTATTCATGCTCAAAAAGGAGATAAGACAAGGTAATACCAGCTCATCCAAACTTTCCAGAGCCTGCCTTAAAATGATTTTCAGAAAATCAGACGGGTAAAACAAAGGAATCAGAATAGACAGCAAATGCATAAATAAACTCTAATTTGCTGACTACATTGTCTTTTTTGCTGAGACTCATGATTTCGAAAGAATGCTATACAAACAGGATGAAGAAAGCAAGGAAGTAGGCTTGCTTGAATCCCAGTATATGTATAGTTTTGCATCCTATTATGTTGTTTGAGTTTTTATGAATAAGAGAGCCAACTCTACCTTGTTTTCCTTTATTTTCTGTATTTGTATAGAAAATGTTTGCTATTTGTCCCATTTGATGCATCTGATCTTTCAAGGCCATTCAGGTAGATATCTGTTGTGAGTGTTCTGATATTAGTGACAAGATTAGGGTTGTTTCCTTAGTAACTTCCTTGAAATTGTGATTAGGTAGTTGCTTTGGATCACATCAACCCCCATCCGAAGCAAGTGATGTGCTTGGGCCTTCAAAAACAGCTGACTCAGCAGGAATGGTCTGTATTTGTTTAGGTGGTCACCCTTGGAGAATATCAACCAAAAGCAAATGATGCGGCTAGGTGTTGTGGGACTGCTGACCCAGTAGGAACTGCCAGTATATTTTTGGTTGTGTGAACCATGGGGAGTGTTAGGCCATATCCTGCTATGCTGGCCCATGAAATGTTGGTAGGGAGTGGAAAGCCTCAGAACTCCAATGGGCTTGTCTTGTATGAGGGGGGTCAGGATAAGAATGGAAAGTTTGTTTGACTGTGTTTTGTTTTTTTTAGAATGGAAAGATGTTGTTTAGCATTTAATGGATAAGTATTGACATATGTAGGGTGCTGGGATGTATGATGTGTTTTTATTCTTTTTATTATTTTTTCAAACAAACCTCCCCTGAGAACTAACCATTTTCATCCTAGCCTCTCTCTCACTGTCTCTTCTTATCTAAGACAACCCCAACACCCACAGAGACAGATAACAAATGCCCTCTGACCCCTCCTTTCACAGCTCCTTCTTATTTTGAATCAAACTTGACACTCACCTCCACAGATACAAACGCCTTTCCTCCTGGTCACATACACAGACACCCACCCCTGTCCCAACTAAACAACCCACAATGCAGAAATATCCTCACATCTTTCTTCAACCTCAAACATATAAACAGCACACAATTTTCTCTGAAAAAGATGGTTGGCATTTGTTGAAATGCATTGAAATAAGCCTAAGTGATTATGAAAGTTTTTTCTCTTTACATCCAGTTGTCAGTTTCATCAACATATATATATATATATATATATACATATATATATATATATATATATATACATATATATATATATATATATATATATATATATATATATATATATACATAATAGATACTAATAGAATCCTTCATTGTGTACTTTTATCATAAAAACAGTTTGATGCCATTATTATCAGACAATATAAAGATATGTATACATATATCATCATCATCAGTCTTTTAACATCTGCCATTGGATAAATATGTTTTCAAATAAATTGTCAATTATCAAAACATGTAAACGTATATGTTGACAACTTGAGAGAAAAGCAGGTGTTATATCTCGAAAATGTTTATCTTCATATGGGCATGTTTCGATGTATTTTGACAAGTGCCAGTCATCTTTCTCAGCAAAACTTGCAGCAGTGTATTGAAAAATTGTGCGTTTTTTCCGTGGTTGAGGTTGAGGAAAAAAGTTCCTGCATTGTTCAGTAGGGGGGAAGGTGTTTGTATCTTTGTAGGTAAGTTTGGTCTGGAATAAGAAAGGTGTATGAGAGGAGGGATCAGAGGGTGTGGCTTATCAGTATCTGGGGGTGTTATATGATTACATGTATGTATATAAAAGGTCTGATCACCAGCTTGCCATGATTGTTGATAAAGTGGCAAATCAATAGATGAGAAATTAATAATAATTACTCTACCTAGGTGTTTTGTGGTGGTTGAGCTAGATGTGTATTTCTAACTTCATACCAGCTGTTCATATCTGAGAGAATTGCATATACATGATTTCTACCCATTTCCCCACACACCAGAATTTAGTAAACATTTATATATATGTGTGTTCATATGAATATATATGAATGAATATTTACCTAGGTGTGGATATCATCATCATCATCTTCAGTCTTTTATCATCCATGCTTAGACATAGAACTTCCTCAGGATTCACTACCCCTCTCTTTTGTTGGCATTATAGAGCCAATACTTTTTAAACTTGTCTAGTTTGTCACCCCACCTCACATTTTGCTGGCCTCGGTTCTGCGTCTTTGGGGATCCGTGTTGTGAGTCATGATGTCCACCAGTTGTTTGCAATTTTTGCAACATGCCAGCCCATTGCCATCTGAGTTTCACAATGGTATCTATGATGTCTCAGACTCCTGTTTTCCCCTAATATACTGTGTTTTTTTGTGGTCTTTCCATGTTATGCTGAGCATGATTCACTCATGTACACATTGCATGGTTCTCAGTCTACTGGTATACAATCACTCCCCCAGAAGCTGTGGTTCGGATAAATGATTTTCCCATAAAAACTCAAATCATTCAGTAATACATATCCGATTCACAGTTCAAATAACATTAGAATCTACCTAGGTGACTTTATTGTTGGAAGCTGTCCACCAAAACTGTAACCATAAGTTTCTTCAGTTTTCAAGGTGGTCCAGCTGACTGGCTATTTATTTATGCATGACGTGTACAGGCCGAACCAATTGGGCTAGAGGTCTGAAAATTTATACATTTACAACAAATTAAGTCAATAAAAAAAATCAATTGTTCTCTGGCTTCCCCAATAGATTTCTAGTGGAGGATTCAATTTACAAGGTAAATTTATGCTAAACTGATCACTATTTTGTGCCTGCCTGTTTTTTGAAAATCCAAACCTTTTAGTGATCACTGTCTAAACGAAAGGTAAGAGAAGTAACTTATTCATTGATCATCCCTTTTTCAAATTTTTCTACATTCATCACACTCAACACATCATGCTACTAAATGATGTGGGTCATGTGATAGTTTCTATTCAGTGACTATCCAGACTTTTATTGTTTTTATAATCCCTATTTGCTTCGTAAAACCTAGTGTATAAGAAGAATTTCAGTATTTTCTCCCTTTGCTTCTTTATATGAGACATGGTAAAAAAAACAACAACAATGTGCTTGTTAAACTGAACCAATTTTGGCAACAGGTTTCATTTGTAAAGTACTTGGGGAAGGCTCAGCTCATTCTCATGTAATTAACATGTTAACTCATGTACAAGCACAAATACTCCTTGACAAGCTAATCACATTCGTTATAACATATATATTTTTGGACTATTATTGTCTTTGCTTTTAGAACAGCATTTCAGCTAATATATCTTTTAGCACCTTCAGGTGTATATTCTACTCTACAATTTTCTAAATAGCTTCCAAAGACCACCATATAAAATATAAACCTGAAGAAGGTTGAAGAATAAATCAGCAGAATTGTTCTCTACATATGACATAATAATTTAGAGAACTTATGGAGTAATAAAAATACTTCATCTCATAATTTCAGAAAACAGTCAGAAACTAGAATGCACTCAGAGAGTGCATACCTCTACCGATGTGATTGCCAAGGGGGAGTAAGTGTGCATGGATCCTCCCTAAATTTAATCAGTTCTTCCATAACCTATTGACCTTTTGGAGACATCTTGTGGACAATGATGAAATTTTGGCAATATTCTTTGTTTTGGACATAAAACTATGATGATGGAGAGATGATAGTGGATGGATCCGGACCAAAATGTAATCAGTATCTCCTGAAGTCTATTGTCCACTCCTCAAAGAAATTCATGGAAATTCATTGAGAACTTTCTGAGATATCATGTGACCATCGTGAGCATATACATAGATGTAATTAAGGGGAAAAAAGGAAAAATATCTATCAAGCAAAGAAGATTCTTTGATCTGCCCCAAAATGTTTCCACCTCTTCTTTGCTCCCCATTGGCCACTTTTCCAGAAAATTTAATTGAAATGTAAAGGGAGGTAATTGTGCATAGATCCTCCTCCTCCAACTCCCACAAAATCTGATTGAAATTCTCAAATAACTTTTGGAAATCTCTTGTAGACAAAGAAAAAACAAATTTGATGGTATTGTGTTGTTTTCATATGCAACTGTGATGTTGGGAAAGTAATTGTGCAAGGATCTGCTCTAAAATTTACTCACTTCTTTCATGATCTATTATCCACTCTTGTACAGAATGTCATAGAAATTCATTCAGAACTACTGGAGATATTGTGTGAAAGAACATGAAATTAAGGCTATATTATGTAGTTTAGATATATAAGTAGAATGTAGAGGAGATGACTGTGCATGGATATACTCCAAAATGTAATTGGTTCTCCTGTAACCAATTGTCCACCCCTCCACTGTATTCCTTGAAATTCACCGATAACGTATGGGCAGACATGAGCATGAACGCAAATGTAATTGGAAAAAACAAGTAAAAAAAATATCAATCAGAAAAAACATTCCTGGATCCGCCCTACCGCCTCTTTCTCTCCCCATTGCCTTACCTTCGAGGAAACCTCATAGAAATCCATTCAGTAATTTCAGACAGACGAACGGAACTGACGTATACTTCCTTTCAACTTTGTTGCCGGAGGTAAATAACCCTACTCGTTTCACAGCTCACCTATAGAAATCTGGTTAATTTTTTCCTGAGTCTTCACTTCTGGGATTTGATTCCCACTTATAAGCCAATTCCAGGTGTATACCTAAGCAAATAAACTAGAAAACAGGGTGCAATATCCATTTTATATATACTAGTCTGGCATATGTAGGAAGTGCGACTTACCAATTCTAGACTGAAAAATCTTATTTCAATTCTTTGTGACAAGATTTAATTGAAACTATTGAATAATTATGATAAGAACTTATTCTCCCCGTCAAACAGAAAGAAAGAGCCAATAGTATGCTCCAATAAATCTATAGACATCTTTAGCAAAAGAATTACGCATCATTGGAATAAATTGTCTGAATATGTGAAGAATAAAAGTACTATCAACAGCTTTAAAAATGATATTGACAAATTTCAAGAAAGTGACATAAAAGATGGATTAAACGGTTTCCAAGTTATGAAGTCTATTCAATAGTAAGTTGATGTGTGATGAATTGATGTTGAACTGGAATAAGATATTTTTATGCTGATAAGACTAGATGCCCATAGTGGTATCATATATGAATAGATAGGTAATTAATAAATTTTTAGAAATTCCTAAAATTTCCTCCCTGTTATTATTATGTTTGTGTAAATATTAGTTTAAAGATTAACTAATACAAGATGGCAAGATGAACTGGGCAAGGTCAAAAAGTATTAGCTTTGCAATGCCCTTGGTAGAGAGTTCTGGCAAATCTTGGGGAAGGTCCTTGTCTAATGATAGACACTAAAAGGCTGACAATCATCATCATTTTGCTTTAGGTTTAATAAATATTTCAGTTCATTTTTTTCAATTATTGAATCACGATAGCCCCACAAACCGCTTGACCAATCAGCCTAGTAGGCTACAGATTTTTCTCTTATTGCTCATCTGTGGTTGTGTCTCCTGGTCGATCCTGGTTACATTTTGGGGGCCACGACCTGGAAAATTTCCGGTAACCCCCCCCCCCCTCTAAAAACCTTTTTTAAAATTTTTTCATAAAAGTTCTTCTTCGGATCGCTATGGTCATTTTGAACGAACAATGTCCAAATCTTGAGGAGCTTTTTTTATCTTTTTTTTCAGATAGTTCCAGATAAAAGATTTACTCTTCAATTTCCCAAAAATTTTTTTGATTATTAGTTCTGGTCCATGCACGGGCTACAGTGATTCATTTGTACGAAGTACAAATATCCTCTTTACTTTTGGACAATCGGGATGATTTTAGCTCGAATTTGAAAACTTTTTGATGCCACTGTAACTATAGAAGCTTATGCGCTGTATTCTGAAGAATATTATTTTGGATTTTGCTGAAAGATAAGTAGGAATGTGGCCAAGGTCAAACTTGGCACAGAGAAATAATGTAATATTGAAGCAATTTGAAACTATGAGTTGTTTTCCCTTCTCCATGCTGCAGGTATTCAGTGAAATCTGTGAGACAAATATGCACTTGGATACAATTGCTGGGAGAAACCATAATATTGGCATATGTGCAACAAAACATTCTTTTTTATATGAGTAGAAATTTATAGAAATGCAAGCGAGGGGATATTTGTTTAACTTGACCCAACTTTGGCCTAAGACTGCCTGTCTACTATGTGCAATATTCAACTCAGTTTTGATGGCTTCTGAAAAATATATCTAATACAGTCTTACCTCATATATATGAATCACTGTAGCCTGCATATATATCAGAACTAATTATCGTAAAAATCATCCAAAAGAAATGGATCTTTTATCTAAAGTCATCAAAAAGATAGCAGTACAAGATTTGACCATAGAGACTCCAAAAAATTTTTTTATGGAAAAAAAAAAAAAAAAAATGATTTTATAAGGAGCTTAGTAGTGTACTCATGGATATTTTCAAAATTGTAGCCCCCAAAATGTAACCATGAGCATCAAGACACACAAGCACACATACAAGCAAAGAGAGAAGGATCTTAAGTCCATTTGGCTGGTCAATCAAATGAATTGAAGGGCTACGGTTATTTGATCTAATTAATATATATATATATATATATATATATATATATATATATATATATATGTATATATTTATTTGACAGTGAAAGATGGTAAGAAAATGAGACAGAGAGAGATAGAAGTGAAAATCCAAGTACATCTCTCTACGAACAGCACATTGTTCCTTGCTGACAGAAACCTCAGTGATTTTATTTGAGCATGAATGAAAAAGAAAAATTGTCTCTATGGCTATGGTACATTGCCAATATTTGTTCAAATATAGCTGACACACAGAGTAGAAGTTAATACCTATAAAGAAACAAAACATTGGAAACAACAGGTCTGGTTGGTCACTCAGTAGAAACCATCACTTGACCAACATTTTTTGGCAGCATGCTTTGTTAGGGTGATCAATTAAAAAAATTAGAAAAAGGAATCAATGAATAAGTTACTTCTCTCACATATTATTGGGCTGTGACCTCTTAAAAAGTCTGAATTTAAAAAAAACAAGCATGAATGCTGCTGGAATCAAACAAAGTGATCAATTTAGCATAAATTGGCATAATAAACTGAACACCCCTCTTTAAACCTATTTATGGGGGGGAATTTTTATAAAAATCAGATGTTTCTTTCTAGACATAATAAGGAGTAAATATTAAAATTTTCAGCTCTCTGGCTCCATTGGTGGGTCCTGTATATATGATACGTAAATAGCCAGCCATCTGAACTAACTCGAAAACTGAGGAAACCTATGTTGACAGTCTTGGTTGATACTTTCTAATACTGACTTTTATTACTTGCTTGTTTTATGGAGAGAAAGTTCAGTAATAGAATTAGGAATGAGTTTCCATTCATTCCAAACTATTAAAGCTATTTAGAGACGTCCAGGTGAAAATAATCTCCATTAAAAACGTTTACTGATTCACCTAGTGTATGTTACCATAAAAATACTTATGTTTCAATTTTGTTTTTATCAAGTAATTCTCCAATCCATAGTTATTGAGTTCAGAGTCAATCTCTGTATTACCCTGTAATTCAATTAGTTAAACATTCAACAGTTTAAATAAAGTAACCAAAGTGATTTATTTAGGAACATATTTGCATTGAGATACCCAACATACACACACACGTATATATATATATATATATATATATATATATATATATATATATATATATATATATATATATATATATATATATATATATATATATATATATATATATATATATATATTTATATATATATATGATGTCTATAGAAACTAAACTTTTAAAACAGTATGTTAATGAGATGTTTTAGAGCACTCTGACTGGGATGCTGTGTATCACTGCCCTTGAGCTTTTGCATAAAGAAAACTGCATCAGGCTACACGGGTTAGTTTTTGAGCTTCACATGCCAAAATGAACATGCATCTAGTATACTGGGCATTTTTTTGCCAAGTTGAACATTGAAGGTTTTAGAAGAGTGATGTATTTCTGTGAAATTTTGTTTCAAGTTGGGAAAAAAATGAGGGAGACTTTTCTAATGTTGCAACAGTCTTATGGGGAAGACTGTTGGAGATGTACAAAAGGACACAAGTGGTACCAGCAGGAATAATCTCAACTAAATGCTATGCCAAACCTGGACAACATTTCATGGAAGGAGATCACATTGATGCATGCTGTGATTTATGGGGATCTTCTCCTGACTCTCTGTGAAATTCCTGAAGAGGTAGAAAAAAGTTTGTGCAACATGACTTTACACAAAAATCTGAATTTGCATCATGCATCACAAGATCCATCCCTCATCTGTTGACGGATGAATAAATTGCAAAACAATCTCATCAGTATTTATTTCAAAATTATCTCTCACAAACTTTTACAGATTTCTACCAATTCAGAAACTTTACAATCAGCCAGGTGACAATTTCCATGGATTGCAGCACTTCTTAATCCTTCATTGTTCAACTTGGGGGGAAAAAAGGTGCTAGACAAACATCAACTCTGGCACGTGTGGCCCAAAAACTAATCAATATGGCTTGATGTAGTTTTTTAAGCCCAAGTTTAAAGTC
>OY735212.1:57285537-57403037 GCA_963457665.1 Thysanoteuthis rhombus | reverse complement strand
AACCAAAGCAGACATGTGCGAATTCTGTGGTATGTATCAACTAATCATCATCATCATCAGTCTTTTAGCATCTGTCGTTGGACATAGACCTTCCCCAGGATTTACCGCACTTCCCTATCATGGGCGTCGCGGAGCCAGTACTCCCTGAACCTGTCTAGCTCGTCTCTCCATCTAATATTTTGCCGGCCTCGGTTGTGCATGTGGTCTCGGGGGATCCATGTCAGTACTCCCTGAACCTGTCTAGCTCGTCTCTCCATCTAATATTTTGCCGGCCTCAGTTGTGCATGTGGTCTCGGGGGATCCATGTCGTGAGTTGCGATGTCCATCGATTGTCTGCCATTCTTGCAACATGGCCAGCCCACCGCCATTTGAAATTTTTAATAAATTCTATGATGTCCCTAACTCTTGACTTTTCTCGGGTGTACTGTGCTGTCTTGTGGTCTTTCCATGTGAGGCCTAGCATTATTCTCTCATGTGCACGTTGCATGGTTCTCAATTTGCGGGTCTGTCTCTTCATTAGATTCCATGTTTCAGCTCCATAAGTGACTATTGGGAGGATGCATTGGTTATACACCCTTCTCTTTAGGATTAATGGGATCTTCTTATTTTTGAAGGTTGATCTAGCTTTGCCAAAGGCTTGCCATCCTAGTGTGATTCTTCACTTGATTTCTTCTTCTTTTGAGGGTCTCATGGAGATTCGTTGCCCTAGGTAGAGGTAGTGGTCTACTTTCTCGAGTTCTGTGTCCTCGATTTCGATCTTAGTGTTTTTATCTCCAATGTGGTTGTTGTACATGATCTTCGTCTTGCTGAAGTTCACGTGTAGGGCGACTTTCTTGCTCTCTTCATTTAATTCATCTATCGTGTAGGTTCTCTGCAAAAAAGGGCAATGTCGTCTGCAAATCTGAGGTTGCTCAGATACTCGCCGTCTATTTTAATTCCTTCATTCTCCCAGTCTAGCCTTCTGAAGATCATCTCGAGGCAGGCTGTGAAGAGTTTAGGTGAGCTGGTATCACCTTGTCTTACTCCTTTCTGGAGCTGGAAGAGGTCTGAGTCTTTATGTAACCTGATAAAGGAGCTGCCGTGATTGTATATATGTCTCAACACTTCAACATATTCTGGATCTACACCTTGCTGACTGATGGCCTCCATGACCTTAGGGATTTCTACTGAGACAAATGCCTTTTTGAAGTCGATAAATGCTACGGCAAGTGGTAGTTTATACTCTGCTGCTTTTTCTTTCAGTTGATTTATCGAGTGCAGGTGGTCCATGGTCGAGTAGCTTCTTCTAAAGCCAGCCTGTTCACATGGCTGGTTTTCATCGAGTGTTTTTGTGATTCAGTTGGTGATGATCTTTGTGAAAAGTTTGTATACACAGTTGAGAAGGCTTATAGGCCTATAGTTGTTGCGGTCTTTCAGGTTTCCTTTTTCATATAAAAGCATAACCCCTGAATGTTTCAACATGCTCATGTTCTCTGTTTGCTGTTGAGTTTTGCATCAACTAGACATATTTTTCTGTTATGTCGTAAAAATTGTCAGTTAAAAAAATCAAGCAATGCATCAATTTTCAAAAACTATCAATCAAATCTGTTTACATATGTTTCTTCAGTTTTGTAGTCGGTCTGGCTATGAATGTATAGGGCGTCCAGACCCCACCAATGGAATTAGAGAGCTGGAAATTTAAACATTTACTCCACATTGTGTCTACAAAGACTACTTTTTTTTTGTTTTCTGAAAATATAGGTTTTTAGTGGAGGGCTCAATATACAATGTATCTTCATTCTGAATTGATCACTATTTTATGTCCACTTTAACAAATGAAAATCCAGACTTTTTATTGATGACTGTCTTCGGAAAAGGCAGAAGAAGTAACTAATTCATTGATCACCCCTTTTTCAATTGTTTTAATGCATCAGTATGTCATGTTGCTAAAAGACGTTGATCACGTAACAGTTTTTTATTGACTTATTTGAAGTTTTTGTTGGAATCAAACAAGTTGACTTGCCGTGTCTGTGATCAGAGATCAGTTTTTTGATCTTGCACTTTTGGCCTATATTCATATTTATTAGATCCAGATTCCAGTGGCATATGTTGCTTTATATCTTGGGTGTGGTATGGGCTACGTATACACAGAAAACGTAAAATCATTTTAGTGGCTATATAAAGCTATAGACATTTGAAGCCTTTTCTGTCAAATGCAGAGAAAGTGGTCCTATTGTAGAAATAAGAGAATTAATGGAAAACTGAATTAGGATTAGACATGATTATCAGTGGATAATAGTGTCAAATTCAAATCTTTTTTTTCTTTCATTAATTGTCTCATTTCTTTTTATTTATTCGTTGTTGGTAACATTGGATGGATGAGGTGTGAAACTTTACAATTTACAACCAGGACTGCTTTCCCAACCTCTCACCGAAAAGGTTTTTACTTTCTTTTTGTTGACGCTAAGATATTTCTATGTTTTTGTGAAACTGAAGCACACAGCACACCTAAGATCCAAATCACCATATGCCACTGGAGGACATATGCTTTCTTGTATGTAAACAAAAAAATTTACCAAAAAATTGGAAAAAAATGATTTTTTTATCCGTCAAGTATGCATCAATAAAAGATTGCTATCGAAATATATATATAATGTAGGCATATATAGAATGTCTCTTCCCATACAAAGATGAATATAAAATTATGTCTCTCTTATCTATAAATTCTGTCTCAATTCGATTTTTTTGATGTAGGGGAAATGAAGAGAAAAAACTATTTTGGTTTATAAAAGAACTCACCATCAGAGTCAATAATTGAACAACTGTAGCGTCAAAATTTGAAGTCATGTAAAAGAATTTGATGAAAGAGTAAATATTGACAGAATAAATTCTATTCATTACACTGCTGGCATTTTCCACGGGAGAACACCTGAAATAGAGTAAAAACAACATCTAAAAACATTTAGATTCTGAAGAATTTAGATGTTATTTATAAAACCTTTAGAATGAGGCCCTGAAAAGCACAAAAAAGTTTCCCCCCGCCCCTGAAAAATAAATTGTTTTAGAAGGGGTCTGTTGGATTTCTGATGTTAATTTTCAAGTTCGTTGATAAAAAAGATAAATCCCTTTGAAAATTCTATTGTAAGATATATATAAATCAGGTCTGGCTTGTCATACAAAAGAACATCTTTTGACCACATGCCATGTTGAGTGATTAATTAAAATTTGAAAAAATGAGTGGTCAATGAAGAAGTTATTTCTCTTGCTTTTTGTCTGGCAGCGAGCACTAAAAAAAAATTATGATTATAGAAACAAGCATTAACTCTGAGAAACTAACCAAGGGACACGTTTAGCTTAAATGTACTCTAAATTCTGTGGGAAGCGTTCTCTGTCTCTCTCTTTTTCTCTGGAATACATACCAAAAGAGAGATCTCAAAGGTGAAACTTTCAATTTCTTATTGAATATCTTATTCAAATTTAACATCAAATTACTATGAATGTAAACTGTAACTTGAAAAAGATCTATCCCAATCCATGGCAATGTGCCCCCCTGCCCCTCTCCCAAAAGAGATGGCCATAAAAACTAATCACTGACATCAAAGAGATAAAGCTCTGGGGGCCATCTATATAAGTAGTAAGATTCTTATTGCTATTAGAAAATAACATATCTCTGAATTTTTGAGATGAGGTATTATTATTATATCTATTATTATTCGGACTATCCTCATCTTGGTTGTTTTTCATACAATGTTTCAGCCGTTGCATTCTACGGCCTTCATTACGTATCATCTGGACACATAGTGTAGTGGTTACAGAATCAGATAAAATTACTGCAAGTAATCTGATGGTTCTAGGTTCAATCCCAGTGTGAGACAATAATAATACTACTAATGCTAAGCGGGGAGTGCGTTCGATATACCTCCGTCGGTTAAATAAAGGGTTTGGTTCGTTACTTCCCCACACCTACCAGATGATACCTGATGAAAGCCGTAGAGTACTACGGCCGAAACGTTGTATGAAAAACAACCAAGATGAGGATAGTCCGAATAATAATAGAAATAATAATAATACCTCATCTCAAAAATTCAGAGATATAAAAAATGTTTTTTCTGCACATAATTTTGGGTAGATATTGAAATTTTCAGCTTTCTAGCTCCATTGATGTGGGCTGATACATACATAGCCAGTCAACCAGCTAGATCAACTTGGAAACTGGAGAAACCTGTATCAATGTTGACAGTTTTGCTTGATGGTTTCTAATTGATGTGTGTAAAATATCTGTTTCCATATATAAACAAGTACAAAATTATTTCTCTCCTTTCTCTGAATTCTGTCACAATCTGATTTTTCCTGTCAGAGAAAAGAGTATTTTGGTTTATGACAGAATTGTCAAATATATGAAAAAAATCTAGCGTTTCAGGGAGAATCTTTAATCATCACATATATGCTCTGGTGGGGGTGATTAATTAAATAGTGGGGAAAAAGGGTGATCAATGAATAAGTTACTTCTCTTGACTTTTGTTGGGCGGTGATCACTAAAAAAGATCTGAATTTTCAAAAATTAGTGGAAAAAAATAGTGACCAATTTAGCATTAGCTTTTTTCATGTATTGAACCCCCACTAAAAACCTATTTCGGAGGGGAATTTTCAATATATAATACATATAAGTGACAGAATGCGTGGATAACCAAAAACCAGCAACAGTATTTTAACTGGTCTGTTGTAGGTAGTGATGATTAATTATTTCCCCCTTATCTACAAATTCTGTCTCAGTTCAATTTTTTACTGTGAAAGAAATAGAAAGAAGAAAGTATTCTAGTTTCTATAAAAATTGTAAAACTTATATGAAATATATCAAAGCAATAAATATCAGTTGAAATGGATTAGAAATCCTTGAAAGAAAAGGAAATCAAACGAGGAATCCCTCTGAGTTGGCAAGCTTTTGATAGAGCAAGCTCAACTTTCAAAGACAAGAAAATCCCATTAGTCATAAAAAGAAGGGTATACATCCAATGCATCCTCCCAATAGATACCTATGGAGCTGAAACATGGAACATAACCAAAAAGATTGACCCTCAAACTGAGAACCAAGCAATGTTTACGGGAGAGAATCATACTTAACTTCACATGGAGAGATCATAAAACAGCACAGTATACTTGAAGAAAAACAGGAGTCTAAGATATCATTGACTCTATTCAAAAACTCAAATGGCAATGGGCTGGTCTTGTAGCAAGAATGTTAGACAACCACTGGACCTCATAATCCACAACATGGATCTCAACAGATCATATGCAAAAATGTAGCCGGCAAAGAATAAGATGGCGTCGCAAATCAGACATGTTCAGAAAGTGCTGGCTCCATGACTCCCATGTTGGTGTGGTCTGGCAATTCTTGGGGAAGGTTCATGGCCAATGATGGGCACTAAAGGGCTGATAATGATGACGATGAGAAAAAAATTGGGACCTTGACTAAAAGTCTTTATAATTACAATCCATTAACTAGAGGATCATCAAGAAGTAGTAAAAGTTACAAGATAAAAAAGATTACTCAACTCAATTACTTTCTTGGATTAGAAACTGTAAACCAAAACTGTCAAAATAGGTTTCTTCTGTTTTCAAGTTGGTCTGGCTGGCTATGGATATATGTATCATGGATACAGACAGTACCAATGGTGCTGAAAATTTCTACATTTACTCCTTAATATGTCTAGTAAGAACATTTTTTTAAAATACTCTCCAAAAATAGTTTTTTGATCTTAGGGATCAATTTGCAATATAAGTTTATGCTAAATTGGTCTGCTGTTTATTTTCTGAAGATTCAGAATTTTTAGCCATTTAACAAAATGTGAGAGAAATAATGTATCTTTTTCAATTTTTTTGATTGATCAGCCCCAACACAACAAGCTGTTGGTTACATTATGGTTTCTATTGTATGACTAACCAGACCTGTTATTTGTCTTTTATTTTCTTGTAGTAGATATAACTTGTTTCAAAACTATGGATTTGTATAATCAGGCATTTGTTATAGTGATTGGTGAAGAAGATTTATCCTTATTTGGTTTCCCTAGTCTTTCAATATAATGTTTTTTTGATCTTTTTTCGTCCATCATAGTACTGATTATTTTTCCCTTTTGAATATTGGTAGGTATTGCTTAGTGGCAGAGTCATAAATCCTTGATTTCAATCTTCTAGTTTTTTCATTGTTATAGATTCATCAAGAATGCGTCTTTTTTTTTATTGTATCACTGATGAAAAGAAAAAAAGAAACCTGGAATGGTTAGTTACTTGATAGAAACCATCTTATGACCAACATTTTTTTGGCAGTATGCTGTGTTTGGGATGATCAATTAAAAAATAGGAAAATGTTACTTCTCTTTCCTTATGTTGGATCATTGATAAGTTAGAATTTTCAAAAGACAAATGTGAACACTGCCAGTCACAAACTGATGAATCAATTAAGCATAAACCTACATTGCAAATTGAACCTCCTTTAAAAACTTTTTGCAGGGTTTTTTGAAAAACAAGATAAACATTGTCTCTAGATATTCATTCATCATTATCAGACCTTCCCCAAGATCTGCCATATTTCTCTATCATGGGGGTTGCGGAGCCAATATTTTCTAAATTTGTCTAGTTCATCGATCAATTTTGTATTCTGCCGGCCTTGGTTTCACTTGTGATCTCTGGGGATCCATATTGTGAGTCATATTGTTTATTGGTTGTCTGCCATTCTTGCAACATGACCTGCCCATTGCCATTTACGTTTTCTAAAGGATGTCTTGGACTTCCGTTTTCTTCCAGATATATTGTACTGTCTTGTGATCTCTCCATGTGAGGTTGAGCATGATTCTCTCATGTGCGCGTTGCATGCTTCTCAGTTTGCATGTCTGTCTCTGAGTTAGGATCCATGTTTCAGCTCCATAGGTGACTATCGGAGGACGCATTGGTTGTATATCCTTCCTTTTAAGATTATTGGGATCAACTTGTTTTTGAAGGCTGATCTTGCTCTGCCAAAGGCTTGCTATCTTAGGGTGATTCTTCAGCCTTTAGCTCCGTTGGTATGGCTTATACCTGTGACACATACATACATAACAAGCCAGTCAGTCAGAATCACTCAAATGCTGAAGAAACCTGTGTTGACAGTTCTGGTTGACAGTTTCTAACTCCTGATTTTTCTCCTTTACTCAGGCTTGGGACCAGCTATGACATCTGCCGTTTCTCTGTCAGATGGACTGTCTCACAGGGCTGAAGGGCTCCAACTGCCCTGTTATTCACTCATAACTGATTGGTGGGGGGGATTGATGCCTTTTGCAAGGGCATCGATACTAAGTGAATGCAAACAGCCTTGGCCAGAACTTGAGCTCAGTCTGCTGATTCTGGTGTTTGCACCCATAACTGTTATGTCACCCTGCACCTCCGTGTTGACATTCTAGGTTTGGCTTTCTGTTTGTAATTCTTTTATCTTCATTGTATTTCATTCCAGATGATTTAAAGCGGTTGGCTGGCTGAGTCATAAAAGTACAATCTTTGTCGAAGCAAAAAACAAAACAGGTCTGGTTGGTCACTGAATAGAAACTATCACTTGACCATCAATATGTTGTATTGGGGGTGATCAATCAGTCCAAATTTTAAAAAAAACAAGCAAAAACACTGCCACTTATAGATTAAGACCTGACTAAAAACCTATTGGCGGGGGGGATTTAAAAATTTTCAAAAACAAAAGAAAGCCAGCCAGCTGCACCATCTTGAAAACTGAGAAAACCTATTTTGACAGTTTTGGTTGATAGTACCAAGCATTTCATGTTATTAGTACAAGCACTGATATGTTGATTATGTGAAGTAAAATGTAGTTTGACCAATAGCAATTTGGTCAATCTTATTATGCGTCTGGGTGTAAACATGTCAAAATACAAAAATGAAATGGGACGAACACTGAAGAGATTTTTTTTGCTCATATTATGAAATGAAACACTAAAAGAGTCACTTTTGACTGACTTGAGTGTTAAAAATAAAACAATATTCTTTGAAGATGACCAACAATGAACTCCTGAAAATGAAAAAATCCTGAATTTTAATGAAGAGTGGCCGACATGAATAAAGCACTGTAATAAGAAAGAAATATGGAGGAGTAACCCTTTTTTTCCTTCTCGGTGGTTGAAACAAAAAATTTTTCCAAGAATCTAAAACAACATGAATTATGTTAACAAAAGCAAGCATTTGAAAGAAGATGCAAATGAAGAATTTTTATCTGTTGGAAAAAAAAACAACAGCTTTGTTTATTACTTTTTAGTGACCACAATCATGGGATAAAAATAAAATCAAATCAGCAGTCGGTTCCTGAAAGAAATCTGAGAAAGAAAAGGCAAAGAAAAACGAAAGAGGAGTAAAAAAGAATAAGAAAAGAGTTGGGTCCGGTTAGTCACTCAATAGAAACCGTCACAGATTGATTTCTTTTGGCAGCATGTGGTGTTGAGGGTGATCAATTGAAAAATTGGATAAAGGAATGATCAACTTATAAGTCACTTATCTCACCTTTTTAGGGCAGTGATCACTAAGAAAGCTTTAATAAGAAAAAATAAGAATACAGGTGGATATAAACTAAGGGACCAATTTAGCAGAAACCTACACTGAAAATTTGACCCCACCCACTGAAAAAGTACATTGGGTGAGAATGTTCTCTAGACAAAATAAGAAGTAAATGTTTGAATTTTCAGACGTCTAACTATGTTGGTGAATTGAGTCAAAGAAGCACATGACAATAAACGTAGCCCTATAAATAATTACTTAGCACTAACCCTGAAAAATTCTGATACTATAAAAAATCTAACACAGCAATAGCGACCATTTTGAGACAGAAGTGGTAACAATAGCCAACGGTTAAAACGAAAGATATAAAAACAAAATTGAAGGCGAGCAAAAGATAGAAGAGATGAAAATTCGTGGAGAAACAGATGAAAATGAAGCAAAATAATTACCTAGGGAAAGAATGGTGAATTGGAAAGAGAAATTAGGGAGAAAAAAAGAAAGCAAAAGGAAGGAGAATTACTGACGGGTCGTGAGGAGTAAAAAAAAAAGAAACTATCGAGAATAATGAAGATAATTCATTCAGGAAACTAGAAAGCACTGAGAACACATACCTCTGCTAAAACCATTATCAAGGGAAGTAATTGAGCATGGATCCGGCCCCGAATTTCATCAGTTCTTCCATAGTTTATTGTTCACCCTTCTACAAAATATCATAGAAGTTCATTGAAAACTTTTAGAGATATTTTGTGTACATACATGAAAATTTAGCCATGTCATGTGGTTTGGACATATAACTACGACATGGAGAATAATGCTCTAAAATTCAATCAGTTCTTCTTTCTGACATTCCATCAAATCTGATTGAAATCTAAGTTATTGCGTAATTGTGCCTGGATCCCCTTCAAAGTGTGAACAGTGGAATACCATAGCCTATTGTCACTATAAAGAATTTCATTTGAATTCATTGCACTATTGTGTGAACAGTTGTATGCATATAGATGAATGTATTGAAGATGGGGGGGGGGAATAACTCTTTGTTCTGCCCCCAAATTCCACCACCTTTTTTTGTGGCCCACCCTTCAACTGAATTTCATTGCAAGACATTCAGTACTTTTGGATATATCATATGGACAGATAATCAGATATGACCCAAAACATATCATCATCGGTAGTCTTCTAAACCTTTTCCCAAGATTCACCAGACCTCTCTATCGTAGACGTCATGGAACCAGAACTTTCTGAACTTATTTAATTTGTCGCATCATTTTAAATTTTGTTGGCTCTGGTGTTGCATGTGATCTCTGGTTGAGAATTGTGATGTTCAGTAGTTGCCATTCTTGCAACATGATCAGCCCATTGCCATTTAAATGTTTTATGGATTTTATGATATCCCTGACCCTTTTTTTTTTCTCTAACTGTGCTGTCTTGTGATCTCTCTATATTATGTTAAGGATGATTCTCTCTTGTGCATGTTGCATGGTTCTCAGTTTTAGGGTCAGTTTTTTGGTAAGATTCCATGTTTCAGCTCCATCACTGACTATCATGAGGACGTATTGCTTGTACATCCTTCTTTCTAGCATAAGCGGAATTTTCTTGTTCTTGAAGATTTTGCCCTGCTGAAAGATTGCCAACCTAGTGAGATTCTTAAATTCTTCTTTTGAGGATTCCAACTTCTTAGAAAAGAGCAAAAGGCAAGCGAGAAAGAATGGTGAAGAGAAGAAAAAATGAGGCAAACCTGGTGAGAAGTAATTATTGACACAAAGGAGAATAAGATAATAAGAAAAAAAAGAGCAAGAGAAAGAAAAGGGAAATGACCAAAAGAAGGAAAAATAATGCTTGGATTGGAAAAGAGGGGAAAAAAATAGAGAAAGAGAAGGAAAAAATATTGAAGAAATAAGAGAAAAAAAAGGAAGACCAAAAAATAAGCCCCTGAAAAAAAACAAAAAAAGGAAGAGGAGAGGGAAAAAAAAACCCCAAAACCAAACCGGCTCCAACCTGTGAAGATCATTCTAGAGTTAATCCATAATATAGCTCTTCTGTTATTGAGGAGAGGGGAATGGAGTGAGAGGACAGAGAGAAATAGTAACATCACAAAGTTGTTTTTATCCAAAGATTAAGAATTGCTTTGTGCAACATCTTGTACTTTGGAAAGAAAAAAATAAGATCGCTACAGAACAGCTGCACAAAAAAAAAAGAAAATGAAAACTTTTGAATAAAGAACTAATAAAACCTCTCAAAAAAAATTATTCAGTCCTGTGAGGTGCTTTGCATCTTGGGATTGCTGTGTGCTACAATTGCTCAAGAACATAAAAGTATTTTAGTGTCTCTTAAAATCAAGGAATAGTTGAAGCCTTTTTGGCGCAATCTAAGAAAGGCGGTCCCAATTGTAGTAATTAATGAATTTATTGAAGACGGAATTCGGATTGTCAGTGGATAATAGTGTCCAGTTGAAATTTTTTTTTTTCATTAATTCTAATATTTTATTCTAATGTGTTTACTCTTTGTAATATGGAGAGAGTAAGGGGGGGGACTTAGCAATGGACCATCTTCCCCGAATTGTGCATGAAAGGCTTTTGCTGTCCGTTGCTTCACAGAGAGACTAAAATATTTTGTACATTTTAGTGCATCTGTAGCACATAGCACTCTCAAGATACAAACCACCATATGCTGCTGGCAGACATATGTTGTGTTGTGTGTAAACAAAAAAGTTATTGAAAAAATTAGAAAAAAAATTCCTTGTCTGTCACTTTCAATCAAACATGTATCAATAAAAGATTGCTGTTCATATATACATATACATATACATATACATATATATATGTATATAAATATATATATAAATATATATATATATGTATATATATATATATATATATATATATATATATATATATATATATATATGAACAAGAGAAACAGACTCAGGAGTAAGAGTGTTGCGAGACTTTGTTTATTAATTAGTTAATCCATAATTGGTGTGCTATACATGTTTTGGGAGATGTTCCCATCTTTTATTAGCATGGTATATGTATGTGTGTACGTATCTTTCTGTGGTTGAAAAGTATCCGTAGCAAATAAATTTACCATCAGATGTTTTGCTTTGAAAGCAAAAATTGAAATCAAGGAAGAGGATTCCCTTAGGGTCGTAATGTGTGGGACTTTGTTCTGTCTCTGGTGAAGTCTTAGTTAGTCTGTGGCAAGAAGTGATAATATATAGGTAAATATAAAATGTCTTTCTCCATACAAACATAGAATTATTTCGTTCCTTTTTTTTTTTTTCTATCTTCTGCTTTTTATAGGTACTAAAATGTTTTTACGTTTTCGCGTGTCCGTAGCACATGACACACCCAAGATACAAAGCACCTAATGACACTGGTCTATTTGTTTTCTTGATTTTTCTTCATTTGTATCAGGTCTATGTGATATCCATTTTTTGGACAGATTCTCATTAAATGCATAATTAGTTGTTCATGTTTTTTAGTATTTGATACGAGAAGAAATGAACGGCAAATGAAAGTCTTGTGTTTCCTTTTCTCTCTCCTTCTCACTCTTCTATGCTGGAATATTTCATTTGAGAATTCATTTTATATAGCTTTTAGATACCTGTCAACCAAAACTGTCTCCAAGACTTTCAGCATAAGTTTTTTTCCAGTTTTTAAGTGGGTCTGGCTAGCTATGTATGTATCACAAGTACAGGCCACATCATTTTAAACATTTACACTTTGTAATATCTGGAAAAAAATCCTTCATTGTCTCCTTCACAACAGGTTTTTAGTGAGGGGGGCCTATTTGCAGTGTAAGTTTGTGGTAAATCGATCACTTACTTTGTGTGCGGGAGCGATCACACTTGTTTTTAGAAAATTCAGACATTTTTAGTGATCACAGCCCAACAAAAAGCGAGTGATGTAACTTACTCATTGATCACTCTATTTTCCTATTTCTAATTGATCATTCCAAACACTACATGCTGCTAATTGAGGTCAGCCAAGTAACGGTTTTTATTGAGTGACTAACCAGACATGATGCTTCCTTCTCTATTTTGTTTTATCCTTCACTCTTACTTCTGTTCTTTCTACCCTTTCATCATCATTGTCAAAGAATTGTCACAATTTGAATAATCTCTCTAAATGGGCTTTTCTTTCTGTTTCTTTGCTAGAAACCATCAACCAAAACTGTCAACATTGGTTTCTCTCAGTTATTCAGCTGGTCTGGCTGGCTACGTACATACAGGCAGTACCAATGGAGCTAGAGAACTGAAAATTCAAACATTCACTCCTTATTATGTTCTGAAAAAAAGGTTTTTGTTTTCGAATTTCCCTTAAAGTTGATTATTAGTAGCGGGGATCAATTTACAACTTTATTTTATGCAGAATTGATCCCTTATTTTGTGCCAACCTGTTTTTTTTGAAAACTCAGACTTCTTTGCAGTCACTGCTCAATGAAAGGCAATAGAAGTAACTTATTAATTGATCATCCCTTTTTTCCAATATTTGATTGATTACCCCCCCCCCATATGACATGTGCCAAAAGACATTCATTGCATGATGATTTCTATCGAGTGTTTTGGTTGCTTTCTCATTTATTTCTTCTTTTCTATAAATCTATGTTTCTGTCTTTTTCTTTCAACTTAATCTCTCTTCTTCTTTTTCCTCCATTTTCATTAACTCTTCCTTTCTCTTGTTCTTTCTCTTCTTCTTCTTATTTATGTTTTGCTCAGACGGATCAATCGATACCATATCCCTGCTGTCTTTAAACCTCAAATTTTAAGTAATTATTCTTTATGTACCTTGTGTATTAGAAACAGTTAACCAATAGAGCTACAGGGCTGAAAATTTAAACATCTATTCGTATTTTTTTTTCTTCTCTGATAATCCCCTCCCAAAATAGGATTTTAATTGGGGGTTCAATTCAAAATGTGAGTTGATGCTAAATTGGCCCCCCAGTTTTTGAAAATTCAGACTTTTAGTGATCCAACAAAAAGAGAGAGGAGCAATTGATTCATTGATCACCCTTTTTTCCAAATATCTAATTGATCACCCTGAATGCAACATACTGCTGGTCACATGATGGCTTCTATTGAGTGATTAACCAGACTTGTCTTACTTCTATTTTGATCTCTTCTTTCTCTCAATATTGTTCTCAGTCTAATTATCTAATGCCTTTTTAGTTTTGCGTTCTGTCTCTCTCTTTCATTCTTTCTCTCTTTTTTGCACCTAATTTCTTAACAGCCTGATGAAATTCCTATTATCTACCATCTGGTGTGCTTTGTACCACAGCCAAAACTATTCCTAATTAATTATCTCTTATTTATGTGAAGATAAACTAAAAAAAAACAAGAACCAAAATACTTTTCAAGCATACAGATTTTTCTAATGACAAATTTTCATCTTTTCAAAAGAAGAAGAAAAAGCACATGAATCTATATATAGGCAACATGAAAATAGAGATAATCATGTCTCTTTTGAAAGAGCATTTCTCTTCACAGATGAAACAAAATGTTTTAGTCAATAGAAACTTATTGATGCTCCAAAGATCATAAAATGTTATAGTCATTTTGGTGGCCATAGCTCTAGTCATCCTTGTTTCATGCAATGACAGAGACATGGACAAAGAGACATTTGGTGACTAATAATAATCTTGAACTGACATGTAAGTTGATCAAAAACCTGTTTTTGAACAGAAGAATGTTCACCAAAAGCTTGACAAAGTGTTTCAGAGTCTCAGTTGCAGATTTGCCAATTTACACATAAAATTTGATGCAGATTACAGGTACGTTCTCAGACAATGCCACAAAACTGTGCATGATATAAGAACAAGAGTAATAGCATGAAGCCTATTGGTAAATTGACTCAGTAGGCTGGGTAACAATGAGTGTCAGTTCCTTGCATGTTTTCTTTGAATGGTAAAATCTCAGCATGTGGAGTTCAAGAACTTTTTGATACCACCTGTGATTCAATATCTCTGAATTTGTAATTTGGGACATTTGTTACTTTTTTGTCATCCTGGTAGATATTGTGCCAATTCTGCGGCTTTAAGGGACAATAATTCATTATTCAATTAGATACATGGCCATTCTCGGCTTGAATTCCATTGTCTTATAATAGGAAATGGACTTTGTTTTGTTTGACCCGAGAAAAATCATTCTGAGTTTACTCTCTTCCCCCAATTTTCTTTATTATGGTATCACCAAGGTGTGTTTTGCGTCTGATTGAATTATTCCTTCATCTGTGAAATTTGTCCTTAACTCTGAGCACTGGTGTAAATGTGAGATGTCCGCTTCAACCACACGAACCAAATGGAACAAACTGCATAGAGAGGTAAGCATGGATATTCCTTGAATTCACCCAAGTGTCTGCCTTCTTTCTTTGTTTTGAAAACTTGCCAAGCTGACCTCATAATTGAAAAAGAAATGTCATATTGATTCCAAAGTTGAAAGTAATTGCTTATGTGTCTTTGGTCCATGAACATACAACCCAGTCTATGGAGTCAATCTTTTTCAGTCAGATTCTGTCTGTTTATTTATACAATTCAGTTTCGGTCTCTTCAACTTTATTTCTATCTATTCTAATCTTAATTTAGATTCTATCGATCAATTCATCTTTTCAATTTTCTTTCCATATATCTTCTTACTCCTTCATTTAGTTTCTATCTTGTAATATACCTATATCTATCTATTTATCTATACGTATATATATATATATATATATATATATATATGTATATATATTTTTGTTTCTTTCAAAAGTATTTTTTCATTAAAGAGACTTTTTTCTTTGAGCTGGAAGATACAACTATGAACACAAACCTTTTCATGATCATATCAATGTTTTCTTACATGTATCCCTTTTCAGTCCTGTACCGAAATAATTGTGTGCATTAAATTTGATTGTCAAAATACTTGTATATGCCTCCTTTACTTTGTTTAATCTCTGTGTCCACACTTATACTTGGCGCACATATTCTCTATGCTATCATGACAAGGATACATCTCCTTTCTCCTTCAAGTGACATCAGCACGTGGCTTTAAAAACAAACCACGTGGAAGCAAAATCCCTTGTCCTCTGCAACATCTTCTTGCCACTCACAACCATCTACCTTTACAACTCTCCTCACTCATCACAGGAATCATCATACCTGTAATAGCTTTTGTGTGTCTATCAAGACCAGAGCTTTCCAAACTGTGTGTTGTGATATTAATATCTGCGTAAGTTGCAACATTAGGAATATCTTTAAGAGTATGAGTAAATATTGGATATAAAATCCAACAAGATTAGTTATCAATGACAATTTTGAAAATTTATTTAGCATGTTTTGTTTTTCGGCTACCTCAGGTGTAATGGAATACAATTGAAAAGGAAATCTTAAAATAGCTTTTTGCAGCAAGCCTTTATGGCCAAAGCAGATATTAGTAATTTTCAGTTTTTATTGTGGTAGTTATGATGTTCTGAATAAATTCTTAGTGATATTTTTGTTTCATTTCTTGGTTCGTTTTTCATTTTGCATATTGACAAGATGAGTAGAAATTGGACATAGACTCGGACATCGATATAATTTTGATTACTTTATGATCTTTTGATTCAGCATAACATTCCAAAAGATACTCTCCCTGAGCTAGTTTGATTGCTTGGATGACATTATCGATTTGGTTTGACTAACAAATTGTAAGATTATGTTTTTATGATGATTCAAGATGATCTCCAGCATCAAGAACTTTCCTGCAATTTTCAGAAAGGATAAGAGAGTTTGATCTGGAGGCACTATTCTACATGAGAACCTGTGCTGATCAATTGGAAATATATAAGATGACCTCAGGTCTTCACACCATCGACCAAGATTGTAAGTGCAGCATCTGTCCAGATGAAATCATGCTCTGGCCATCCCTAAGCAGTGGAGCCAGAGGACACAGCAAGAAGATACAAATCCATAAACTGCCATCAGGGTTAGAGAGCATTTCTCCTCAGATAGATCCTCTCCAACTTGGAACAAGCTATCAGAAGCCACAGTCTCTTCCAAACATAAACAGATTGAAATCAAATCTCAGAAAAGGTCTCTGACACCAAATGTTTGAGTATGAATTTCCAAGCTACGTAATGAACCACTATAGGATTTCATAGGTTGACCTCACTCACCTTATAGTGTCTTGATTGAGATACAACTTCGAGACAGAAAATTAGATTTAATAGAAACTGATATTATCCAGATTATAATTAAAGAATTTAAATTGCTAAAATAGAAGATTTTTCCTTTCACATCAAAGTGATAAATCTGTATGCTCTAAATAACAGTTGCCTTAGAAATAATCATTTGAATAAAATTTGTTTTCATTATCATCCCTAGATTATTAGTTCAACAGGATATTACAAAAGCCGAAAAGAAAGTGACTTAAAATTGTACGAAGTGTAATGTCTGTAGCTCGGATAAATGAATCACTGTTGCCTAATAGTGTCTTGATTGAGATACAAGTTTAAGTGTGCTGCTAATGCAAAAAGTTTGGAAAGCTCTGATCTAGATTGAAGTAATAAGGCTGTATAGAGAACTGCTGACATTAGATTTTATCGAGCCAAGTAGATTGGGAATTATGACAGTAGTTGAAGGTTAGCCATGTATCCTGATGGATGATTAGCTGATGTTGATTGGCAAGAGGCAACAGCTGCCAACAGAAGAATTCAAAGACAACTGCCAAAGAAAACCTATCTGAAAAAATCATTTGGAAGAATCAGAGCTATGGTTGAGGATGGGGCTCTTTAAAAATGCCCCTCCCTTGGGACCTCCAAAAGCTTTATAGATATCAGTACCTCACTAAAATGAATCACCGTAGGACTCGAGCGTATCAGAACTAATTACCTAAAATAATAAATCTTTTATCTAGAATTATCTAGAAAACAAATTTGGTACAAGATTTAGTTACTGTTGATTCAAAATGACCGTAGAGACTCCAAAATACTGTCTTTTGCAAAGTAGTATACTTCGGTAAATTTTCAAGGTCATAGCCTTGAAAATGTGTCCTGGAGCAAAGAGACAAGAATCTGTTGCCCAATTGTCTGGTTGGTCAGGCCGGCCATTTGTGATGCTATGATGGTTCAATAATAGTCTGACTCCTGTATTTCTACCGGTAAATCTCACTAAATGTTGAAAGAGACCCTTCAAGGAACTGATACCCCCCAGGCACAGAATATCTCTAGCTATGCCTCTGGGAAGAATACTGGCAGTGTGTTACATTAGAATAAAATCATTTGTTAAAAACCCTTTGAATAGAAAATTCCCTGTAACATCATACCAGTATGGATGATAATTGTTCACCATCCAATGGAAGCCTTTCACTAGCAATCACTAAGAATTATTGAAATATCTCTACCTTGCCTAAATGAATCACTGTAGCCCACATGTGTACCAAAACTCAATTAACTAAATACCATCTAAAAAAATACGTCATAGATGTTGGTTTTGAATGACCAAAGCACTTTTTTTGAAAAATAAAAATGATGCAAAAATTAACAAAATTCATTATAGATTGTGGTCCAAGAGAAGAGATAAGTGAGAAACAAGCCTGGGGGCTGCAGGTTCAAATTCCACTTCTATTCCGACCGTAAATGATTACTGTAAATTTTGCATTGTAGATAAGACAGTTACCTACAATCATTTGGTCATGATTCTAATTTATGGTTGGAGAATGATAGTTTTATATAACTGTTAGGTTTATCCTACCCCCACTTAATTGGGTGGGCAGGTAAACTTGGATTGGAGGTTGAGAAATTGTTACCATTAATAAGAAAAGATAACAAGTCTGGTTGGTCACTCAATAGAAACTGTCAAGTAACCAAAATCTTTTGGCAGCATGCTATGTTGGGCATGTTGAATTCTAAAATTTGAAAAGGGGTGATCAATCAAAAAAAGTTATTTCTTTCGCCTTTTATTTTGGCTGTGATCACTAAAAGCTCGGAATTTTTCAAAAGTAGGCAAGTGGTCAATTTAACATACATTTACATTGTAAATTGAAGCCCTTCCCCACTAAAATTTAATTCGGAGTGGAGGGGTCATAAGACAAAAAAAGATTCAATAAGGAGTAAATGTTTATATTTTCAGCTCTCTAGCATCAACGGTGGGGCTTGCACACGTTATATATAAATACAGAGCCAGCTGGACTGACTTGAAAACTGGAGAAACCTATGTTGATAGTTTTTGAGTTTTAGTAGACGGTTTCTAAATCTGTACATACTTGTATAAAATATTGTGTAAAATAACATCATAATTGATTGTAAGTATATTGACATATGATGTAATATTATTGTGTCTCTAAAGTTGATTATTGAGTATTATTGAATTATTATTCAGCTGGAATGCAATATAAGCTCATCAGGGATGGAGAAATAATTAATTAACAAAATTTGCAAGACAGTGCTGGGTCACTTTGACATTCCAAGTGTAGTGCTATAATCTAGTTGTAATTCTCCTGCAACTTTTAGGAAAAAAGATTTCAATCGGGCTCCAGAATAATTTTCATTTAGTTGCGCAGAGAGGAGGGAGAGGGCAGAAATGGCAGGAAAGGGAAGCATATATGCTGACATAAAGCTCAATTTATGGCAATAGTTCACAAAGGGAGAGAGATGAAAAAAGAGGAAAAATAATATAGAAATGTGAATTCATATTTTCACTAAGAGTAAGAAAAAAAAAAAGAGTTTATAAATATCACTGGGCTCATAAAAACAGACACCAGATTATAATCAGAAGTAAGGAATAGAAATAACAATGAAGAGTATATATATATATTTTTTTTTACTTAGAAGCTAAATCATTTTCTTTCTAATAATATTTCTGACATTGCTGAGGATAGATTTTTATGACTTTGTGATCCTTTGTCCTATGTTTTACCACTCATTCTCTCAAAAGTATCACTACTATGATAGAAAGAACTTTGGTTTGATTCATTTATCTTCTTCTAACAAACAAATTGACCAAACTTTTATTAGTATACATTGAGAGTTATTGAAATATCTATAGCTTACATGAATGAATCATTGTAGCCTGTTTGTGTCCCAGAACTAATTATCTAAAGAAATACATCATAGATGTTGGACCAAAATGACCCTAGAGACCCCCAAAAAGCACTTTTTGGGTTGAGGACACAATACAAAAACTTTTAGTTGGTGCTTAGTACTGTACTCTTGCAAATTTTCAAGGTTGTAGCCCCCAAAATTTGACCATGAGCGTCTGGAGACACGCACACAAGCAGAGAGAGAGAAAGAGTAATCCGTATCAAACTTGGCTGGTCCGTTAGGTGGGCAATTTGCAACAGCAATTTAATTCATATGTACTCACTCATGTCTGTCTGTCCATCTGTTTGTCAACATGATATCTCCAAAAATTCTGAATGGATATCTATGAAACTTTGTGGAAGGGTTTGCCACATGCTATGAAAGAGTTGCTCAAATTTCATGGCAGATCATGGAATTTGGTTTTGATTGAAAGATTTCTTTGTTATTCTGCAGGAAAAGAGATTAAACACAAGCATTTAACAAAAAAGGTAGATTTGAATTTTAAGGGAAGTAACTTGATGTTTGTGCATTAAAATTTCTTCCTTTTTTTTTTCTCCAATTTAAAAAGATTTTTCACCCAGTTTTTAGTTGGTGCATGGTGTTGATAGATGTATGCACTCTCTCAGTACTTTCCAGTTTGAATTTGTGAACATATAAACATACATATCTAAATCCACGTTCCCCAACTTTTTAGCTCTCTTTCTCTTTTTTTCAGATTACATACCTTTCTCTCTCCGCTATCAGTGAAAATTCTCATGAAATTGCATGTTTCTCTGCGAAGTTTAAATAGAATTTTCATAGATAATGGTCTGCATAATGAATAATATCAGATTTTATAAAGACTTGCCATCACAGTCATTTATTGGACGACTGTAATGTTAAAATTTGGAGTCAAGTAAAAGAGTTCTGTCGGAAAAAAGATATGGTCAGAATAAATTCTATATATGACATCACTCATGTTTCCCCATTGTAAAACATTTAAAATAGAGTGAAGAAACATCTAGAAGGGTTTAGTAGAATAGTGATGCCAATTTTCAAGTCTGTAGACAAAACAGTATGACCAAAGATGCTGATATACATTGAGAATAGAACACTTTGTCACCTTTAATGGCTATGGTTGTTTAACCTCTGCAAGCTTTGAGGCCAGTGTTGTTCCATAAAAATATTCATGTCATTTTAATGCACATTTCAGAATTCATTTTTGGGTGTTCCCGTGCTCAAAAATTACTTTTTTTAAAAACATTTGAGTATTTTTTTACTGCTGAGAAATCATGGAAAAAGTTTTCCCTTGATTCTTCAAAACATATTTTCTGAAGCAGTCCATGTTTGTTTATGTTAGTTATATCTATTCATGGATTTCAAGTCTTATTTTGTACTTTAGTCACTTTGTTGAAATTCACTCAAGTTTTGGTTGTTTGATAGTCTTTAGCATAATTTGCTTTGGATCATCTCACTGGCATTTATATGTTTTCATTCTTTTTTAAAACAATATAAACACTATGTCTCCACCACATTACTATAAGAAATGACAAAAAATCTCATCTCCAATTTTCTGCATTATCATTCTTCACAGCTAATCCACGCATTGGATTTCTCAAGATGAAGACTATCATAGAACAGGTCTGGTTAATCACTCGATAGAAACTGTCACACAGCCAATATCTTTTGGCAGTACGCCATGTTGGGGATGATCAATTAAAAAACTGGAAAAAAAAGAGTTAATCAATGGATAAATCAATTCTAAAGAGTCTGTATTTTAAAAAAAAACACAAGCATGAATGCTGCTGGACATAAATTTAGCATACTCTTACATTGTTGGTTGAATGCCCTACTAAAAAAAACTTTTTGCTGCTAGGAATTTTCACACAATATGAAACTGTTTTAGGTTGAAATATGTAATAAGGAGTGAATGTTCAAATTTTCATCTCTCCCTAGATCAAACGGTGCAGCCTTTTCATAAGATACATACATAGCCAGCCAGACTTGCTTGAAAACTGAGGAGATCTTTGTAGACAGTTTTGGTTTATGGTTTCCGGTGTATACGTTCTCTAAAAGGGAAACAGTCCAATAATTCTGAATTCTTGATGATAACCTTTGACCTTGATTTTTGTATCATAGAAGTTACAATGTTGGGAGAGCTGTCCAAAATTATTACAAGGAATCAGGTATCAACCAATTTTAAGAAGTGCCAAATATGACCAGGAATGCCCACAGACACCCAGATACCTTGATATAGCACGGTTCGTTATAGCCCAGTTTGGGATATCAGGTTGATGGGTCATGAACCAAAACATTTTTGCATATATTATCGCTCACTCAACCAGAAAACCAGGAATAAAAACTACTTTATAATGAAAGACAATATGGCACCATAGGAATCAGCTATTTCTTTGAACTCAGCTTTTTAACTGGTAGCTTTGTGGCAGTGGGTAGGTTTTAATTTTCCAGCTTTCCTTTGAAGTTTTACTGTTGGAAACCAACAACAATAAATATCAAACGACAGACTGTAACTACAAATGTTTTCGGTTCTTTCACAAGGTATCAAATCATTAGAAGTATCTGCTGAAAATTTGTCTTGTGTATTATGAATTTATCTCTTGGCTTTTTCAAGAACTATTTAATTTGTTATTGTTGTGAATATTTTTTTAAAATACTAAAATTTAGTATACTTTGTAAGATATTGTCTGCTTGAATGGTGTTGGTCAGCAATTCTGCCTCTCATACAGAGGGATCCAAGTTTGATTTCTGGTTTGAACAAAGAGTGAGGAAAACTTCATCTGGATACATTTCCTTGTGCTCTCAGTAGCTAACTGAGTACACCTTGATTTGGGTGGAAAAAATTGGGAAAGAGTCACATTCTCCCCAATTTAAAAGGATAGTAGCAAATGAAAGGGGAGCCCTCAGGGAGCCTCCAACTACCAAGCAGTACGGTCTTCGATTTGACTTGTAATATACTGATATTTTGGTGATTATATTTAAAAAACTTAGTACAAACATCCAAGAGTGTTTCTGCAAATTTCACTTTATTTTTATATGATAGACAATGGTGTATTCAATGGACAATATGGAAACTGGATTAAATTTATTTCCGTTACATGTTCTGCGAGACTGTCTGCTCTCATTGTCAAATGTTAAATGGTTAACATGAAAAAATGTTTTGTGATTAACAAAGTTTTGAGAAGGGTAGGGAATGATGTGAGGTTATTATTTTTCTAAATTTGTTATCTTCATTGGTGAAAAAGTAGAAGTTGTCGTGTCAAAGTTGAAACGAAAAATAAGATAAAATAGAAGTTACATTAGCTACACTCTTCCAAAATCTTGAATTTCCCACACACATATTCACCAGCAAAATACCACCGCAGACACATTCTTCCCTCCAAAAAGTCAGTACAAAAATACACTACCTGCACTCTTCTAAAATCTTGGATTACCCACACACATATTCACAGGGCAAAATACTGATGCAGACACATTTTCCTCAAACATAAAACCAACACATTTTTAAAAAATCTAGATAAATAAAAAATACACTACCTATACTCTTCTAAAATCCTAGATTACTCAAAGTCATATTCACAGAATATAAGAATGTTGACATGTACCACCTCAACAACTCATTCTTACACATGCCAGATACACACATACATTTTCTCATTAACGGTCACAAGACCGAACTTCATATACACTCAAAATCTTCTCAATTTCCCTAATACACAAATGATTTCAACTCTGACACAAAGTCATTTATTTTTTTGCCAATGAAGATAAATTAAGAAAAACAACCTTGCATCCCCTCTCTCCAAATGCTTGTTATTCGCAAAATTTCATCATTTTCCCCATTTGATGTTTGACAAAGAGAGAAAAACAATCTCTCAAAACATGTAATGGGAATAAATACAATCCATTTTCCAAACTTTCATCTTTCAATACAGTTTATCAAATTCACCATCATGTCTGATGAATCTCCTCTTTTTCCCCACAATGATAGACAATGTTCACCATTTTTCATCTATCTCATACCTACTATAATCCATACCTACTCTACAGTTATTGTGGCTTGGCTATAACATGGTTGCTTCTCTTGAACCCCAACACCTTTAGTATATCTCTGAATTTTTGAGATGAGGTGTTATTATTATTTCTATTATTATTTGGACTATCCTCATCTTGGTTGTTTTTCATACAACGTTTCGGCCGTTGTACTCTACAGCCTTCACCGGGTATCAACTGGTAGGTGTGGGGAAGTAACGAACCGAACCCTTTATTTAACCGACGGGGGTATATTGACCGCACTCCCCTCTTAGCATTAGTAGTATTATTATTGTCTCACACTGGGATTGAACCTAGAACCATTAGATTACTTGCAGTAATTTTGTCTGATTCTGTAATCTGTAATCACTACGCTATGTGTCTATGTTATCATAGGTAACTGCCGTATCAAGCAGAATGGCATGTAATGGTTAATGAGCTAAATTAGTAGACTATTGATACTGACATAAATTTGATTCTCACTAAGTAGCTAATACTTGAGGTCTTGAGTTTTACAAGTTGATCTTAGCCTGTAGGTGTATCAGCATGAAGCTTGATAATGAAAAAAGCATATATTTTATACTACAGCTGTTTGTTTCTCAACATAATATCCTCCCTTGTCAATGGTCTTGACCCAGTGCTTCTCTTCTAATCGCATAGTTTGAACATTATATAGAGGAAATTTCAAATCAAAATTCAACAAATATCTATGTTTCATGTGGTAGACTTATTTATCCAACCATGCAAATATTAGTGATTCACCCATGAATTATGTTCAGCAAGGTAGTCTTGTAAACTAGTACTACTAGTTCAATCCACAGTAAGTATCCCACTACTGTAACTGAAAGTCAGACTTCGTGAAAAAAAAAAAGTGACAAAAAACTATTCTATAATGTGTAGTCACAGTAACACTGGTAGTAAAAAAAACTATTATGGAGTGGTGTCTCTTCAATAAAATCATTTGAATTAGAGCGAGAAGTAATTTCTGAAAAAACAAAAAATTCAGAAAGGTTAATGTCCCAAAAAATTGAAAAACAATAAAAAAAACAGAACAGGAAGTATAAACATTCAGTTGTTGGCTGGAAAAAGTTTACCATCTGTGTTTTGGATGCCATTAGGAATGAGTATCCAACAACATACAATCTGTAAATAAACTGTTCACTGCGTCAATGTCAGGGCTAAGAATTTTACAACTAAAAAACAATTGAGTAAATGGTGATCTCATGGAGATAAATAATGAGGGGAAAGTGTGCTGCAGAAATTCATGTAAGCCAGATAAAAAATGTTTGCAAACTCTCACTCACAAAGAAACATAAACAAAACGCTGTAGACACATCTTACCTCTCTCTCTCTCCCTGTCTCTCTCTCTCTCTCTCTGTCCCTCAACAACTTAGCTATAATATCAAATTCCAAAGAACCAGACAGCAAACTAGTTAATTTGATGTCTAAGTTTCAGTCCCAAGTGTTGGAAAGTTGATCACAATAAGCTCAAAATGGAGGAAAGAAAATGTCTGATGTCTAAAAATGATAGTCTTCAACTCCTAAAACTTACAATAACCAAATCATTTGACAGTTCTGTGGAATGAATGAAGCCATATATATATATTTTGTTTTCAAATCCCTTAAACGGTTACATGGTAAAAAACTGATAATCCTCAAAAGAAAAATTCACATAATTATAAGATATTTGATTCTGTGTAAAAAAAAGAAAAAAATCCCTTTGAAAATTTTACATTAATTAAGCGATATGTTTTCACGCATAATTCACCATCTACAAGTGTGCTCAATTGTATGAGTAGATATTTGAAAATAATTGTCTGGAATGACATAAATTCAAAAATGTCATTTTACATCTTTAGTATTTGAAGCTTTAGGGTAAGGCTTTCCAGACTATATTGATATTAATAAGAAAATTGATAATTTTTTATGTATATTTTAAGCACTATTCTAAATCAACTTAAGGTTTGATGTTAGATGTATTGAGCACTTTATGAAATAAACCCATCACACATCAGATATTGTATTATATTATACTTTATTATATTGCATGTATTTACAGTCATTTGATTTCAGATGCAACACATCCATTTTTCTGATAATGAATAATCCTAGACAACTAATAAAAAAAAAAGTAGTAGCAAGTTATGATAACTAAACTTTAATCTGAACATTGTAAAATACAAGTAGTTGTGGATGCAAAGCTGTTTTTGACTCACAGGAGCCGTAAGGAAGTAAGAGAACAGTTTAACAATGCATCCCCCATCCAGGGTAATAGTAGCAGAAGTAATCTTTCTTTGATTTGATTGATTTTGATTGGTTTTCATCCTAGTCTTACGTAAGATTCTGCAGGTATCCTTTTTGATAAAATTCATAAATAGTAACTTTTGAATTTTTTGGCTATTTTTTATTTTTTCCTCCGTGGGCAGCTGGTAAAAAAAATATTGATTGGAATAGATTTTCTCTATGTACCATACTTTCCATGACATCACACCTTTGAATGAAATCCTACCTCTTCCCCCCACCCTATTTCTGTTGTTTAACAATAGAAGGATCGATAGACCAGCATCTGATAGAGATGTGTGGACACAGACTTGATATCCACTCCAGTGCCACCAGGTGGGATTGAGACCTTGGCTCCAGACCCGGAGTCTGGTAATCTACCCCTGCTCTACACACTGGACAGACAGTAGGACTAAATTAAGCAATATGTTTTTTAACTAAATAATTCACCATCTACCAGTGTGCTCAATTCAAGAGTTAGAAGAGTGTTGCATAGTCTAGAAAGCTTTGTAGCTTTGAACACAAAACATTAGGGAAACTTTTTCATAAATCTTTCTGTGTTACTTGTCACTTATTTCCCAACTTCTATCAATGCAAATGATGTAATTTTCTTCATATATATATATATATATATATATATATATATATATATATATATATATATATATATATATATATCATTAAGTTATGTAAGTTTCACAGTGTGTACATATCAAACAAAAACATACATATCTATGTATATAACACACATAAACATACAGTGATAGAAATGTGTTTTAGAAAATAGGTGTATGGTAAGGCAAGGTTTTGAGAAATAGATCTCCAGTAATGTCTCAATTTGTCGAAAATGAACTTCTAACGAGGTAATTGAGTTGTAAGTAAATGCTTTACCTGCACATTCCTCTGTTTTATCTTTGCACAAATATGATGTGCATGGATTGGTGTGTATGTACAAATATACAGGGATTTATATTTCTGCTTATACCTGTATACACACAAACACACACACTCACACAAACATATCATACATATGCACTACGAGTACATGCGTACACATATCAATGAGAACCTATGTATTTGTGTCTCACATCAATGAATCGTTATAGCCTATGAGTGTATCAGAACTAATTATCATTAATTAACTCACTATCACAATCAATAATTGAACAATCGTAGCTTTAGAATTTCTAAAAGTTATAAATAAACCTATGGATTATTTCCTTAAATTAAAAAGAACATTTTTTAGAGGTGGGGTATATTGGAGTACTGATGCCAGTTTTTAAGTCTATAAACAAAACAGTATTGCCAGGTGCAATGGAACTCATAAAAAAAACAAATGCACTCTCAAATTTGAAAAAGGAGAGAACCCTTCACCATCTTTGGTGGCTATGGTGATTCAATTATATGAAAAAAAAAATAGATTTTTCTTTCTAAAATTATCTAAAAATATAGATCTTTTATCTAAAATCATCTGTAAAAAAAATACTAGCTCAAGATTTGTTAATGTTGGTCCTAAATGACCACAGAGTCCAAAAGAAGCAATGGTGTATTCGTAAATCTTTAAAGGTTTTAGCCACCAAAATGTGACCAGCCGCACCCTCAAACACACCTAGACACAAATAGACATATTGGTAGATCGATAGATACACTTAAAGGGAGAAGAATCTATAGCTCACTTGGCTGGTTGGTCGGATCATTTGTGGGGCTACAGTGATTCAATACACATATGTCTACAGACTGGCCCGACTCCAGGTTCATTTCTGTATGAACTAAAACTGTTTAGGTAATTAAACCAGGTAAAAGAAAATTGCTGGCTGCAGTAGAAGTGCTAACAGCCTGTTAACCGAGAAATATGGAGGCTGATATTTTAATTCATCATACAGATGTGGCAGTGACTCAATTGTTGTTGCTTTGTGTGTTTGTCCATTGTATGGCACACATCTGTTTATATCACCCAAAAAATGGGAAATTTCCACTGTATTTTTAAAAAACAATTTTTCAAGAATTGCAGCCTAAAAATAGCAACTCCACATAGTTTTGAGAATATATATATATATATATATATATAGCTATGGTTTCGATCCTACCTCTAGGTTGCGGATGGGATAATGGATTGTCTATAGTCTACTGAAGAGTTGTAATACAACGAAACAGCTGTCTGTGAATGACACAATATACATATATCTATATATCTATCTATCTATCTATCTATCTATATATATATATATATATATATATATATATATATATATATATATATATGTATTTATATATATATATTTATATATATTTATATATATATATATGTACACACTTTTTAAAAAACTTTATCAATAGATTATTTTTGAGTTACTTCAGTCACTTATTTCCTAATATCTGTCAATGCAATTTATGTAATCTTCCTTAGTACTTCCCCCACCCCCGTTTCCCCTATGGTTTGTTATTATTGTACAATATATAAATTGTCTGTTGTTGGGATCATCAGTTGTTTACCAAGTAACAGTTTCAGGGTTTTTGAAAACCATGTTATTATGTATCATATCAACATGGCACCCGAGCTGTGTTGATCAAACATATATATATAAATACACCAACACACATATGAATATATACATATATAAAACTCATGTTTTTACGTAAGTATAATACTTGCATTTGAATATTTATGCATATATGGATAATTTTTGTCACATATATACATATATACATATATACATATATATATATATATATATATATATATATATATATATATTTATATATACATATGTATATATATACATATATACATATATGTATATATGTGTGTGTATATATATATATAATGTGTGTGTGTGTTCATATTTCTCGTATATATATATATATATATATATATATAAATATATATATAAATATATAAATATATATATATATATATATATATATATATATATATATATATATATATATATATATATATATATATATATATGTATATATATATATATATATATATAAAACAAGTAACAGAAACAGAAGTACATACATGACCAAACACAATAGCAAGAATAATTCTACTAATACAAAAATACTTGACACCACTAGGAGCATCCCTCTGCCACTCCTGAAGCTCCCATAAACAAGGGCCTCAAGAAGAATATCCTTCCCCACTCCAACATTAAGACCCATCCATCACATTCCAAGAACACAGCCCAACACCCTGACCTTAAGGTAAACTCTCCATCACTGCACAAGCACTCACTACCAAAACCCCCAACATCTAAACATGGAAGTGGGTGGGGTAGAAAACATGGTACTAGTCCCACTAAGAGTTTTAGAAAACTGGAACAAGAGTCACCATGCATCATTAGAATCAAAGATGACCCAGGAGGTAAAGTGATCAAAGTAAATAAATTCAAATTCATTAGAGATACCTTTATGCTCATGATTAAGGACCTAGAATTCTGTCATGGCTCCCACACTTTAACAAGAATATCCTGAATAAGTACCTTGATGATTTCTTTAGAAGAATTCAGTGGAGAGCCCATTTTGGCAAGTCAAACCATGACAGGGATATTTTAAACTCAAAGGTCCCAATAAATCTTTCACTCCCAATAACACAGACATCATTATCCAAACATCTGAACAAGCAGTTACAGAAGACATTAAAACCTACATTAACAATCACAATGATCAGCTTCAACCACATAATAACCTCACCACTAAAGAATGCATTTCCTAACAAACTTAGAAACAATCCCGACTTGATAATCACTGTAGCAGATAAGGGAGGAGCTATTGTCATTTTGGGTGTTGATGAATACTTCTTAGAAGATAACACTCATATAAATAACAGAATTTCACAAAGAACTCCCTAATGATCATTTCACTGAATACCTAAACATAATTACTCACTCCCTAACAGAGATGTACAGCAAAAACATAATAGATGAAAGAACACTAAATACACTCAAACCCACTTCTGCAAAACTTGTTCGGTTCTACCATCTTCCAATAATCTACAGAATAAATAACCCAGGTAGACTAGTCATTTCCTCCACAAACTGACACATCATCAAACTATCGAAATATATAGACCACCACATCACCGCAAGTTAAATCTTATATATGAGACACCATTGACCTCCTAAACAAAACCAAAGACATCAAAATAATCCCAGGAAAAGCACTTCTTGTCACTAAGGACCTCAAATACTTATATTCCGATATTAAACACCAAGAAGGTATTCTGGCCCTCAAAAAAAGCCCTCGACAAGAGAATAATTGAAGAACCCAAAACAAAAATGATTACCAGCAACACATTCAAAAGCTCAATAGATTCAACTTTAATAAATGAAAGGGTGTGCCATGGGCACAGTAGTGGCCCTTTCCTATGCTAATATCTTCATGGGCAAATTCAAAGAGATCTACATATACTCAGAGATAGACAAAAACTGCATCTTCTATGTCAGATATATTGATGATATTCTTTTTATATATACAGGAACTGGATCCAAACCAGAGAAAGTCTTCACACATGCAAACTCTACACACAACTCTACCAAATTTCACTCACCTGAATATATATAGATAATAATATAAACCCTCAGAACAGCCTGTATACTAATCCTACAGACACTAACAACTACCTTCACTCTAAATCGGCCAACCTCACACTCCAAAAAACTGTACCATTTTCACAAACACTTAAAATTAGAAAAATTTGCTCTGCAGATAGTGAACTCGATAGACACGACTATAACCTACTATAATACTTCACTAAATGAGGTTATTCATTGGAAAATAAAAAAGGCTACTAAAATACCCAGAGAGGAAAACCTTGCACTCTCGAGTAGGAACGAACCTGACCGCAACCAGTCATAACTACTTTCCAAAATACACTACCACCTCTGTCACATATAATCAATAAGAGATGGAATATGCTCACACTCAAGATAAAAATTGAAGAAATATTCCTAGAACCATATGTCATTGCTTAACGAAGACCTAAAAACATCAAATACATGGTTAGCAGAAACATTAAAATAAACAAACTGCTGAATTCTTCCAAACATGCAACAAAAGTAATAATTTATGCTGCAAACACTTTAAACACACCAACACCTCCAGTAGCTCTACCACTAACAAGACTTTCTGTATCTACCATAATTCTAACTGCAGAAGCAAAAATGACATCTACATCCTTGAATGAAACAGATACAAATTGCAATTCATAGGGAAGGTCAAGAGGCAGTCCAACATTAGACTCAATAACTTAGACGGAAAGGGTTTTATTTACAATGTAACTATAATGCTGAATTGGACCCTCCTCTTACATTTTTTATAGAAAATCTGCAGTTATGAATTTCTCTTCTCAGTGCCTACGCCAGTAATGTGGTATTCTTTTCAAGGAATCTGACACAAACTCGACAATAAAATATGTTTTCTTTCATTAAAAATGACAGACGAGAACATCTTTTTAATATTTTCGTAATCTTTTTTTTTTTGTGAAAGTGAATGGATCTTTGGTTTCATTTGTCTGGAAATGAGAGAAGATTACCAAAATGTTGAAAAGATGCTCCTTGTCTGTCATACTTAGCGAACAGTGTATGAAAGAAAGTTTGCTGCCAAAGTATACATTAAATATATATATATATATGTATGTATGTATGTAAATATAGATACATATATTACAAACCACAGGAAAACTCAAATGACAAAGGACTAGCAATGTCCAATTTTGAGAGACATCACGTCTCAAAATGTGGATCTCCAGAGATCATATGCGAAACTGTGGCTGGCAAAATATATATGAAGACGCGATAAACTATGCAAACTCAGTAAATATATGCTCCATGATGCCCATGGCAGAGAGGTCTTGCTAATCTGGGGGAGAGGTCGATTTGCATTGGCAAATGCTAAAAGGCTGATGATGATAATATGTAGGAATGTTTTTACACATATCTGTATGTATGCATTTATGAATACCTATGATAGATATTATTCATATATATGATCGTAAATTGCCTTATTTTATGTTGAAACTCTATTTGAAATGATCTCCCATTATTACACGTTGAATGTATCATTTGGACAAGACAACTTAAATAGAATAAACAATAAGAGAAAATTCCTACAGCAGCCCTATTTTCTTTGATTTTCTATTTAACATGGTATTTAAGCCAAATGATACATTCACCATGTAATAACAGTAGATCATTTCAAATAGAGTTTCTATATGATATAACACTATTCAAAATCATTCTGTTGGATCATATCTATTTCTGAAGAAAATTCATACATATATGTATATATTTATATCTTTCTCTGATAAATGTATATTTATAAATATGTATGTAGGTATATATGTATCTATTTATATTCATGTATGTATCTGTTTATATATATATATATATATATATATATATATATATGTATGTATGTATCTCTCTCTATATATATATGTATGTATCTATACATATGAATGTATCTTTTTGTGCATATACATGTATGCATTTATGTATATGTATTAATGTATTTGTATATACTTGTATGTATTTATTTATATATATATATGTATTCATATTATATATATATATATATATATATATATATATATATATATATATATATATATATATATGTATATATATATATATATATATGTATATATATATATGTATATATATATATATATGTATATATATATATATATATATATATGTGTGTGTGTGTGTGTATGTATGTAATTATATGTGTATATATACTTTTTAATGGATATGTATAAAAGTAAAGTTATGGTTCTGCCTAAATATGTCTTGATATGTAAATCTATAAACAGATTCAGTCTAGTAAATTGATTTGTTCTCCTGAATATATTGATGCATGGATGTTTCTGCATATCATGAGCAAATGTATAATTGCATTCGTTTTCATGTAAATGGAACTTTTATTTTGTTATTTTTTTTGCTTTATTTAAAATAGGACAAAACTTGTTTCCATAAATACAGTGAGGAGGAAAAAAATAACAAAGATTCTTTTCCTGTTACTAAGGAGACTTGTGCTTCTTCAGCCAAGGATGATACGGACAAATTGTGGCCAATTGAGCATTTTTCATATTCAAGTCGTGTGAAAATGGCCAAATTGCTTTGGTATTGCTTAAACATTCTGGGCAATTTTTTGACCACCTTTTGCATCTTTTTTATATGTGTCTGGTCATTTTTGGTCTTTTCTTGCCATTTTTTCTTTTAGTGCTTTTGGCTAACAAATTAGCGTGAAAATGTTATTTAAGTTGGCAACATTGCACTCATATTGATTTCTATAAAAAAGAAAATTGCTCCGGGGATAACTTTGACAAGTTTTTGATTGAACCTTTTCTATTTTTACTATGCAAATAATGATCTTAAAATCTCAAATAACTACTATTATTACCTTATCATTCTTACAAGTACTCCATTATCACTTAATCATTCTTATATGTACTCAATTATGACTTGATCATTCTTATAAGTGCTACTTTATTACTTGATAATATGTACTCCATCTCAATATTGTTGCTTGCTGTCAAAATGCTTTGGTTGATAAACCCTTTGACATCTTGATTGAACAGTGTGAAATATATTTATTTAATTATGTAGTCTTGGAAGGTTTACAGCTTTAGACACTAAAAACAGTTAAAAATGGTTTTGCATCACTTCAGTCACTTATTTTGCAATATCTGTCAATGCAATTTATATAATTTTCTTCAGTGTTTTTTGTATTTTTTACATATTTTCATTATGGTATTGTGTGTAAATTATCTCTAGTTGGAAATGGAAACATCAGTTGTTCACCATGTAAATGTTTTGGTGCTTTCAAAACAAAAGTTATATTAACACGGCACACCAGCAGTTTTGATCAAACATCATCTTCCTTTCAGCTATGATTTTACTATATAGCATATGTCATACTATGTGTACTTTGTAATTCTATTAAAGGTACAAAAATAATGTATTGTATGTGGATGTTATTTTATACTACACATCATTTAATCTTTTTGAAATATGTGGTTTCCTTATGTAGGTAACCCCCAAAATATATTCAACAATGAGGGATTGGTAAGTATAACAAGAGACGTGACTTGTTGTTTGTGTCACTCCTATTGAATGTTCACCCATGTGAATATTAAATCTGCTGTGTGAGTTTTCATCTCAAACTAACTCAACCCAACTTATGATATCATCTTTAGAAATACTACTAATAAAGAAAAACTTTTTCAAGTTCATTTCCTACCAACACATTCAACCAAAGAATTTGACAACTTTTTACCTGTAACCTAAATGTTACTTTTTGTGCATTAATTTGTTTTTTCCTTTGAATTATCGAATAAATTAGTCTTATATACATGGTTGAAATGAAACAAAAAACACATTGTAGATGGTAGTAACACTTCAATGGGCTATTCCTCTAATATACTTATTATTAGACAATTTGTCGCTTGGCATTCCATGTTTAATCTCCCACCCCACTCAACTATCTCTTGGTCAGATAAATTTACCAGAGCCCAATGTTTTCCCTTTCCCCTGGTTTTTGTAAATACATCAATTCTTTCACATCAATAAAGACTAAATCCATCCCTTTTGTTAATCTAATTTCTTGAACAGAAATACGATAAGGCCTCAGACATATGGGAAGACCAGACTATACAAGTATGACGCCATGGCTGGGACTTTGGCTCATGAGGTCTGGTCCTGCTCTGTTTAGTCAAGTCCAAAGGGCTCAAGATTCATCCTAAGACCTCAAGACCAGCAATCTTGCATCCTTATGACTACAGGTGCTGAAGAGAATTTTTTGGAAGGTCCAACCCACATGTCCATGTTTGTGCTGTATCCTCACATGAAACCAATCTTGTGTCACATCCTGTTTTTTTGGGGGGGGGGGGGCTCAGGTAGATAGACCCATCTGAGACCAGACAGACACATATATGGTACCATGGCTGATTGGGGCTTTACCTCATGAGGCCTGGTACTGCACTGTGCAGTCAGGTCAAAGTGGCTCAGGATTTCTCCTGAAACACTAAAGACCAACACGCTTATGTTCTTGTGGTAATAGTCACAAGGATCTAGAGAAAATTTTTACCAATAACCTATTCACACATTTGCTTGTGTGGTATCTCCACATTGAACCAACCTTGTGTCACTCTCTGTTCTCATTGGGGATCAGACAAATAGGCTGATTGTGTTGGTGATTTCAATTGAAGATTATGGGTAGCTTAGTGATTATGCGAACTTTGATACTACCACAACAAAATGGAGACAAAGTTGCGGATAGCTTGTATTCATTCCACAAAAACTTATCTTGTTTGTGTAAATCGTGTCAGTGAATAAGTAACCAAGCTCTATATTTAAATGTAGGTGTGTCATATATGTATAAATGAAGCTCATTGTCTCAGTCTTAAGAAGTACAGTGCCAAGATTTTGTGGTCAAAAGTTGTAGCAGCCATTCCTCTATGCATCGGTAAGCTGATATGCTGCAAGTGATGCTTGAAAACTTATTCTTGGAGAACATATGAGATTCGATGTACATAAAAAAACTTCTGCTTTCCCCTGCAGACAGACATGTTACTGCTAAACCCAGTGGGACAAACAGGTAACAATAAAAACAAAACAGAAGAGAAGCGCGTGCATTACAATGGGTGCCCTCAGCAATGCAATCTAATATGTGCTAATGTTATATTAGGTTTCTCGCTTCTGTTGTTCTCATTCAGTTGAGCAATGACTGTGAGGGTAATTATTATGATAAGAAGGATAATGGTGCTATTAGCTATACAAAAAGGATTGTAACAAGACGGGGGAAAATTGGACCAATGATATGATAAACAATAATCAAGTTAGAAAACTGTTTCAGAACAACAATGAGAATAACAACAATGATGATGATGATAGCATTAATCGCAAAAACTACAATCATTTCAAGGGTGATTATGAATCATAACAACCAATATATGCTGTGTTGGGGGTGATAAATTAAAGATTTGGAAAAAGGGTTTATTAATGAATAAATTACTTCTCTCACCTTTTGTTGGGTAGTGATCATTTAAAAAAGGTCTGTGCATTCAAAAAACAAGCGGGCACAAATAGTGTCCACTTTAGCATGAACTCACATTGCATATTGAACCCCCACTGAAAACCTATTTCAAAAAACAAAAATAACATTTGTCCTACTCATTGAAAGCTGTGTGTATGTTTCTACTATGAGCAGTAAGGACATGGTAAAGTCTACATTGATGGATAAATAGATAATTGTCAGATGACATGGATAACCTGAACCCAGCAACAGTGATTAAACAGGTCTGTTGTTGGTAGCGGTGATGAATGAATGCTAAAGTAGCAAGTAGCAACTTTGAAAGATGTGATCTAAATTGCAGCTATGATAAGAAAACCAATTGCATTAACATTAAAAACACACAGTAATGTAACTTGCAGGAACTAAGGAATAATGCAATCATGGGGGTTTGTTAAGGGAGGGAGGGGCGAATGGAGAATTTGACCCAGGTTATCTCCCAGTGAGTGAAGGGGTTTGAAAGTTGGAACCTTACTGTCAATGAAGGATGATACTGAAGTACAATTGTATTATTGAACCATAACTTCTTCTTCTTCTTCTTCTTCTTCTTCTTCTTCTTCTTCTTCTTCTTCTTCTTCTTCATCATCATCATCATCATCATCATCATCATCATCATCATCATCATCATCAGTCTTTTAACGTGCCTTGTTGGACATAGAACTTCCCCAGGATCTACCACATTTCTCTATCACGGGCGTTGCGGAGCCTGTATTTTCTAAATTTGTCAAGTTTATCTCTCCATCTTGTATTCTGTTGACCTCGGTTTTGCATGTGGTCTCTGGGGATCCATATTGTGTGTCGTAATGTCCATCGTTTATCTTTTATTCTTGCAACATGACCAGCCCATTGCCATTTGAGTTTCCTGTTTTCTTCCTGATATATTGTGCTGATTGTGATCCCTACATGAGAGGTTTAGCATAATTCTTTCATGTGTAGGTTGCATGGCTGTCAGTTTGCTGGTTTGTCTCTTGGTTAGTTTCCATGTTTCAATTTTCCCATATAAATATACTGTATTATTCTTTGCCGGTAACAGGAATGTCACCAAGATGTATTCTAAATAAATACCCACCCTTGATGGATATAACCTTTTGTTGTTGGTCACCCTCAGCACACACACTGAAAAGTGGGGTGTGGAATATAATACTAAATGGTGAGAATGAAAATAGTGACAACAAAAATAATATTAAGAGAAAAAATTGTGGTAATGGTAACATTTATGATGAAACTAAATATATATGATGATAAAGATGGTAACTCGCCATCACAGTCATTGAACAATCATAGCACCAAAATTTGAAGTGATGTAAAAAAATTCCCTTAAAGAATAAATTTGGTCAGAATGATTTTTATTTATGGAATCATTGGTGTTTTTCATAGGAAAACATTTAAAAGTTAAAAAAAACTTGTTGAAACATCTAGATTCTCCAGAGTCTAGATGTTATTAATAAACCCATGAAAATAGAGCCCCCAAAAGGTCAGACGAGCTTTTTGTCCTAAAATTTAAAAAAGAATTCTTAGAAGTGGTCTAGAGGAGTACTGATACCAATTTTCAAGTCTGAAGACAAAACGGTATGGCCAGGAGCGCTGGAACACAAAAACATTTAAAAAAAAAAAGAGTATTTAACCATCACCACTTTCAGTGGCTACAGTTGTTGAATTCAAAACACAAACTATTAAACAACATAATTGTTGACAATATTAAAAAAAATGGTAACTGTATAGAATGTCATAGTTATAATGTAAATAATGAGTATAGAAAATGTAATTCTTCTGAGGATATTAAGAATGTAATCCCCCTCAAAATATCATATCATATGATATGATAACAGCAAATTTGACAATGTCAATATCAATTAATGATTTGGCTTGAAATGCAAAAAAAAAAATATTTGGAACAGTGGGAATTGCTGTCATAAGCAATGAATATCATCAGAGTGAATAAAAACAATATCTACCTTAATTATCAGATAATGACAGAGACATTAAAAAATTATCGTCTAAGTATTTGCTGTAATGATATCCATACCTCACATTAATGAATCACAGTAGCATTGTGTTCCAAAACAGATCATCTTGAAAATTATATGAAAATATCTAAAAAAAGAAGATTTTCTATCTAAAATTATGTAAAAAAAATATCAGAACAAGATTAGGGCATTGATAGTCCAAAATGACCATAGAGACCTCAAAAAACAGAGATTTTAGATGGTGCGTAATGGTGTACTCAGATAAATATTCAAAGTTGTAGCCCCCAAGATATGACCAGGAGCATCTGTATACACACACATAAAATCTGAAATTATCTTTTAAAAAATAGATCTTTTATTTGAAATTATCTAAAAAATATATCAGCACAAGATTTAGGCATTAATGGTCTAAAATGACCGTAGAGTCCCCCCCCCCGCCCCCAAGGCATTTAAAAAAACCAATGCTGTCTAATTGGGTATTCATGCAAATTTTCAAGGTTATGGTTCCAAAAATATGATCAGGTGCACTGGGTGATGTACACAGACAGACGCACCCAAGCAAAGAGAAAAGAATCTGTAACCCACTTGGCTGGTTGATTCATTGGTCGGGTCATTTGTAGGGCCAAATGTATTCAATAATAGCATCCACTACAATAATGGTAAGTGAAGGTTCCATTAAAAGCTACCTGTGATGAACAAGAGAGCTTAATGATATCAGTAATAAAGAATACTCGCCAAAAAGATTCTGTTTATGACAGAAGTTTTGCAGAGGCTTACATTTTTACATGGTGAAAGTTATGGGTATTACTGATGCTGGAAGTCACTTCTGGAAATTGTAACTAGGCACAAGGCTGCTCTCTCAAGATCTCTGGTCTTTACCTGAGTTCTCCATACTTTTCCCATAGAGAGCTCTATATTGGCTGTTCTAGGAATAGATCCTGCCATCCAATGGGAAAATTAGTTGTGATATCAACAACGGGTCGATGAGAACAATAGACAATGTTGCTTTATTGGAAATAGTTGCATAATTTATAGATACAACAACACTTCTTCATCAATTATATCAACGATCATAATATTAATAGCAGTAAATGAGATGCTGGCAATTGATTTTCATCAAGGTGTGGCTGAAAAGCAAATATTGTAACAGGTAACGTGTGTTTGTTGTATCATGATATAAACGCAAATAATGGTAAAGAGATAATGGGAATAAAATGCTCACTTCTGATGATAAAGGTTAATGAGAACACTACTTCTGAGTTGAATCTGCCATAATGAAAATTGTTTTCATCAAGAATAAAAAGAAATGGACTTGAGGGACAGAAATAGTTGATAGTCAAGCTAAAATGCTAGGATAATTAGAGGTGTCAACTAAAACTGTTTAAATGGTCAATGTATGTTTCTTCAGTTTTTAAATGATTCTGGCTGGCTAACTGACTATGTACAATATCTGTCATAAGCATTCTAGTCACTTTGTTTCGAGAGCTAAAAACAGGAACATTATGAAAAAGATTTTTTTTTATTATCAACTTAGCAAGGCATTCATTTAGTCATGTTTTGTGGTTCTGAACGCTCAATTTCAGGAAAATGTTTCTTTTATAGCATTAAATCATTAAATGAAAAAAAGAGTTTTTATTTTCTGTCCTTCTAAAATCTTGTTCAGAATCAATGAAGGAGGTTAGTTTGAAAAAGTGAACTCACATTGCTATATATGTTACCAAACTTGTAAGTTCATTTTGATCCGCCTCTGTTCAACATCCATAATTACCCCTGTAACCTCACAAAATCAAAACAGATTCGATGTACGGTCAAATACTTTTGAGCAATACTTTTTTTTATCAATTATAATGTATATATATGAAAAAGCCTCATATAACACCTATTGATGTTGGCCATATTTTTCTTCGGGTAGAATGGAAGAGTAACAATTTAAAAACTTCAGTACCTATCAGAAATGTCTTGCATTATATAACAGTCATTATATGATAGTTTATTTTGGCTAGGATCTCCAGTTTCTTTTACTATGTTTTGGCTGATCAGACCTCTATTCTTCTCCAGGTGAATAAAGTATCTTAAGTAAAAAAAAAAAAAAAAGAAGCAGGCATACAAAGTATGCTACATTCACCCAGAGAAGGATAGTGATTTAACCAGTTGAAGTATTTTGGTGAAAAGTATCAGGACTGTCGATATTAGTTTGAATAAACTATCATATCTTAATGATAACTTGTTTCAGAGTTTTTGACGTCTGTTGCATTGATGACTGATAACTTTGAATGAGAAATGAAAAACAGCACGGAATATGAGAAAAAAAAGAAGGCACGATAATGGCAATTCTATGCATGAGACAAATTTAACAATACCGAAATCAATAAGGATTATATCAACAGTGACATAATGACAGCAACAATAGAGCTGATTTCTAAGAAGAAAAAAACCCAGCTCTGGTTAGTCACCCGATAGAAACTGTCACATGACCAACATCTTTTGGCAGCATCCCATGTTGGAGGTGATCAATTAAACATTTGTAAAAAAAAAGGGGTGATCTTTCATTTCTTTGTTAGGTCCTGATCACTAAGAAAGTCTGAATTTCCAAAAAATGAGCATGGGCACAAACTAAGGGATCAATTTAGCAAGAATTTCTATTTGAAATTGAACCCACCATTAAAAAAACATCTAATTGGGGGATTTTCAAAAAACAAGAAAACAGTTTTTCTCTAGACATAATAAGGAAATGTTGGAAATTTCATCTCTCTAGCTCCATCTTTGTGCTCTGGATACATAGCTAGACAGCAAGCCAGAACAACTTGAGAACTGAAAGAAACCTATTTTGACAGATTGGGCAACAGTTTTTGTTGACTGTTTCTGACTATACAAAATACTTTGTGTGGGAAGAGAAAGGTAACAAATAATGACATTTCTAATAACTAGAATTATTGAAAATGTTTGTTTTTGACAAAAGAGACATTGATAACAGTATTGATAGTATTGTTTGAATGCTAAATCATTTCTTTTTTCTTCAAAACTTATGTGCAAACTAATAGATATCATCTTCGTTATATATTCATGAATATTTCATAATTCTTGCTTTTCCATTCTGGAAGGACCAGGATTGCCAGATTTGTCGGAAGGGGAAATGATCCAAGCTTTATCTTACAGACTTACACTGGGTCCGATTCGGCCCTGGGACCCTTGTCAAAATCCTGATGGTTGAGTCAATAGACTGGGAATGCCTGGCTGTCAATAGGCTGATAACCTGATTGGCCTCTCTTAAATATTTGTTATTAAAATAAGGCTATTTTTGTGATTGAATCATAAGCCAATGAAGAACTGGATATTGATCTTACTCGGGGGCTTACACTTACAGCATCCTGAACCCCATGCATGGGTTTGCTTGGCTGACGTTGATGGGCTGAGCTCAAATATTTACCTTGGCCATTCTAGGCTCCAAATCCATCTGTGGATTCAGCCGGCAAAAGCATTGGAAATTGATATTATGGGGGCAGATGTTCAATACCAGCACTGATCCTTTTCCAATGCCTTTTCCTTAAGATGAAGCAGAAATCTTGTAACCCTGGAAGGACAGACTTTTTTTTTTCTAAACCACTTACTTGTAAAAGCAAACAAAGAGTTTCTGTGGTACTTTCTGCGGCACTGATTCCCTTCAATCGATTCACAATCTCAGTCTGAGATTTACACCATTGTTGAAACAGGCATCCAATTTTGATGGGATGGTTCTGCACCGTTTATTGACGTGATGATATCATTCTTCCCGTGGGTTCAAGACATTATGAGGGCATATCTGATTTTTCTATGATGGGTTAATTATTGAAAATGCAGATTGTGAATTGGACTACCATCTTGTATAACTCTATATGATTGTCTTTCATCAAAGGAAAAAGCTGTAAATAAAACACGAGTGTACGAGGGATATTTGTATTTCAAACGAAGTAAAGCGTCACTTTTGAAGGTTATTTTATGATACTATCACTGCCATTGGCATATAAGCTGGGGGTGGGGTAAGAAGGGGAAGTATCCCCTCTCAATTCAGACAAAATGTTGAATTTTCAACAAATCAATGTAATTTGAGCAAACCATGGAAGTTTCATGCAAATCAAGCCTTTTGTCTTCCTTATAGAAAGAATTCCTGAATGCCTATTGCAACCCAGCACTTTTTTATTCTCACAGGTTACTTATTGCTTTTATGCTTGATTGGCTCAGCCTTTTGGAAATGAACTCAGAATTAATAATTTGTTGTCTAGTACTCGACAGATCTGGTGAATGTTAGGCTAAAATTCAACAGATCTGTTGGCTTTCTGTCTAGTTCTCCCCAGACCCAAATAGTTCCATGCAAATCACTTGTAACTGCATTAGCTAAAATCTTTCAGCCTTCACAGCCATACTCTATTTTTGATAACTACTCTTTCTATGGGAGGTTACTCCCCGAGATTTGGTGAGTTGTCTCTATATTTAGGTTGATTATTCTAGAAAAGATTAAAATAACAATATCATGAATAGTAGATGCAGTGGTAACTTGAGTAATAATGGCTTCTTCTGCACTCTTTCATGATTTTTTTTTGGCTTTATTGTGGCATCTATTATTGTAAGTAGCATCTGTTATTGTTGGTAGTTGTGGATATGCCGTTGAGCACACAGTCAGTCTGGATCTACGCTACAGTGAACCGTTCCTCAATAGCATACAAGATGTATTGGGAATGAGACAAATATGTAGCTTATAGTTTCTTTTGCTTTTGTTCACATTTCAGTATTCAAACAATAATTCATACTCCGAAAGTGGAAGGAAAAGGAGAATCAGAACGAAGAATAACTTGGTAGGTCTTTGAGAATGATAAAGTATCCAGAAGTAACAAGAAAAAAAAGACATGAAATAAACTTGTTCCTTTATCTTAGACATTTGATTTTCAGCCTTTCAACAAGATATAACAATGCTGTTTTTGGCCCTCATTTTCACAAGTGATATACATAACAAAAAAAATTTTCAGCAATATTCAGAAGATATATGTAGAAACAAAAAGCTTTTATTTCACTCAACATATATATATATATATATATTCTTTAACATAAGCTTCATCCTTATCGATGTACTTAATTCAGGGGTGAATATTGATTGAATCGATTGAACATTATACAGTGAAAATTTCTGATCAAAATTTCCTAATAACTGTGTGAAGTTACGGATTTATTGATCCACCCTCGTAAATGAAAGGTAAATTTAGCTCGTTGGGTCCTTATCAAAGAGTGATTTTATCTCTATGAATATATATTTGTTTCATTAAAGATTAAAACAGTATTGAGTAATACCTGGTTGCATGTCGTTCAAAGTGCCTCCTTTCTTTTATTAGAAAACCAGAACTGCCAGCCTAGGTTTCTTCAGTATTTGAACTGGTCTAGATGGATATCACACATGCAGGATGTACTAATAGATCTAAAGGGCTGATAATTCAAACATTTGTTCCTCATTATGTCCTCAAAAGGAGATTTTTTTTTTTTCAAAATGCCCATCCCCCAGAGTTTGTATGTGTTTGTGTGTGTGGGATGCAATTTGTAATGTAAATATATGCTAGTTTGTGTCTGGCTGAGTTGATGCTTGTTTTTAAAAAAAAATAGAGACTTTTTCACTGACCATTGCTCAACAAAAAATGAGAGAAGAAAGTTATTCATTGATCCCCCCTTTTTCTTATTTTTCAGTTGATCTTCCCCAACATGACACGCTGCCAAAATGTGTTAATCACATAATGGTTTCTATTGACTGACCCACCAGACCTGTTCTTTCTATAGTTACCTCACCTCTCTGCGTGTATGAAAATTTATTAAGACTAAAGGCAGTTATACTCAACACTACACTCTCCATATAGTTGTCCCTGTGCCAAATATTCTTATCTAAATATACATATCTTAGCAAGGTAGTTTCATGTGTGGATTTATTGTGTTTTATAAATCTCACTTCTTTCTTTCTCTGCTTGGTATATTGAATCATGGTAGCCCCACAAATGGCTTACCCGACCAACCAGCCAAATGAGCTACAGATTCTTCTCTCTTTGTTCATCTCTCTCAGACTTTAGGTGTCTCCGGATGCCTCTGATCAGGTCACATTTTTGGGACCACAACCTTGAAAATGTGCATGAGTTGATCTCCCCCAACACATGTATTAGGGTCTCTATGGTCTTTTTAGACCAACAATACCCAAATGTTGTGCCGTTTTTTCTTTGGTGGGGCGATGATTTTAAATAAAAGATATATTCTTTTTTGGATATTTTTTTATAATTATTTCTGGTACATAAGCGGGATACTGTGATTCATTTATGCAGGTACATTTCTTTTAGTTTTTCTTCCTCCATCATTGTTTGATGTCATTGTTTCAAATGTTTTCTTAATGGACATCATGTTGACATTCACATTAGTTAAGTTTTAGTGATTCATGATTGTAGGTTATTTCTTGTTCCAGTTCTGTGAATTTCACCATACATACAGGTATAGTGTGTGTGTGCGTATATGCATGCTTATTTAATAAATTGTGTGTGTATATATACATGCTTATTTGATAAATTGTGTGAAAGTGTGTACATGCTTAATGTATATTAATATATGTACAACCACACAAAAGTGTATGATATATCATCATCATAATCATAAACCTCTTAAAGTCCAGTGTTGGACAAGGACCTTCCCCAAGATCTGCCAGAACTGTTTATCGTGGACGTTTCAGTGCCAGTATTTCCTGAACTTGCCTAAATCGTCACAACATTTTTTGCTGGCCTCAATTGTTTATTTTATTTCTGAGGATTCATGCTGTGAGTTGTGTTGTCAAGTGGTTGTCTGACATTCTTGCAACATGGCCTGCCCATTGTCATTTGAGTTTTCTAATGGATTTAATGATATCTCTGACTCCTGTTGTGTATAAATATACCTACTAATGTATCATTTTCTATACTCCTTCTTCTCACTCTTTCTCTCTATTTATACTTATATCTTTTATCTTTTATGAAGCAGAGTCAAAGATGAACGAATATTTGGGAAATTCAATCAATAAGGTGATATTGATATTTTTTGTCTTTAACCAAATTTATAACATAAAACATTTTATACCGTCGCATGGCTCAAATTATATTGAATGGTTTTGAAACTAACTAAATGATTGACAATCAAAACTAACTTGTATAACCAATGCATCCTCCCAATAGTCACTTATGGAGCTGAAACATGGAACTTAACCAAGAGACAGACCCGTAAGCTGAGAACCATGCAACATGCGCATGAAAGAATAATGCTGGGCCTCACATGGAGAGACCATAAAACAGCACAGTACATCCGGGAAAAGACAAGAGTTAGAGACATCATAGAATTCATAAAAAATCTCAAATGGCGGTGGGCTGGCCATGTTGCAAGAATGGCCGACAATCGATGGACATCACGACTCACAACATGGATTCCTCGAAACCACATGCGCAACCGAGGCCGACAAAATGTTAGATGGAGAGACGAGCTAGACAAGTTTAGGAAGTACTGGCTCCGTGACGCCCATGATAGAGAAGTGTGGCAAATCCTGGGGAAGGTCTATGTCCAACGACGGACGCTAAAAGACTGATGATGATGATGATGACACACCATGTTCCAACCCGTGAGGTTGAGCATGATTCTCTCTTGTGAGCATTGCATGCTTCTCAGTTTGCAAGTCTGTCTCTTGGTTAGGTTCCATGTTTCAGCTCCATATGTGACTATTGGGAGGATGCATTGGTTGTATACTTTTTTTTTTAGGATTATTGGGATTGTCTGATTTTTGAAGGTTGAGCTTGCTCTGCCGAAGGCTTGCCATCCTCGGGTGATTCTTTCTCCTTTGTAGGTTTCATAGAGATTTGTTGTTCTAAGTAGATGTAGTGGTCTACTTTTCCCAGTTTTACATCTTCGGTTTTGACAGTTATGTCTTTATTCTCAATGTTATCCTTGTACATGATATTCGCTTTACTGAAGTTTATGTGTAGGCCAACTCTTTTGCTTTCTTCATTTAGTTAATCTAGCATTAGTTGGAAGTCATGTAGGTTCTCTGCGAAAAGAACGAAGTTGTCTCCAAATCTGAGGTTACTCAGATATTTGCTGTCTATTTTGAATCCTCTATTTTCCCAGTTCAGGCTTTGGAATATCATCTCGAGGTAGGCTGTGAAGAGTTTGGGTGAGCTGGTATCACCTTGTCTAACTCCTTTTTGCAGTTGGAAGGGTTCAAAGTCTTTATGTAGCCTGAGAAAGGAGTTGCTGTGATTATATTTATGTTGTAGTGCTTTGACATATACAGGGTCTACACCTTGTAGAGTGATGGCCTTCATGAGCATGGGAATTTCTAGAGAGTCATATGCCTTCTTGAAGTCTATAAATGTCACTGTAAGTGGCATCTTATATTCTGCTGCTTTCTCTTTCAGCTGATTTATTGAATGGAGATGGTCCATGGTAGAGTAGTTTCTTCTAAATCCAGCCTGTTCCCGTGGTTGGTTTTCATCTAGTGTTTTAGTGATCTGACAAACAAAAAAAGGAAAAGCCCCTGGACCAGATAACATCCCCATTGATCTACTCAAAAAAGCTGGTAAGATCATCAACAAAAAACTAGCTATTCTATTCAACTTATGTCTTAAACAGAGTTAAGTTCCAAAAGATTGGAACTCTGCAATCATAATACTTCTACATAAAAATGAAACCCCCAAGGACCACAACAACTATCTGTCTACAAGCTTACTAAACTCCATCTATAAAATTTTCACAAAAATCATCACCAACCAGACCACTAAAGACGTTTGGACACATCTAAAAAATCATTACTGAGTCATGAAATTCCAACTGAAATGAATGATCTGTTAATCTATAGTGTTGACTTTGAGGCATTCTTCGTATCAATACATCAGGAATATTGAACAAACCTTTAGCTAATCACGTTTGTTATAAAGTGAAACAAAAAAATATCATTAAAGTATAAATAGCAGCTAAACATGTGTTATATTCTTATGTAAATTTGTAAAAGTGTTGATAATCAGTAAAGAAAATAACAATACTACGGCTAAACTTAATGACTTGGAAAACAAAAAAAATCAACATTTGAACATTATTGTTGCATTGATCAAGCTTCTGATACAAAAACACCAAATTTCAAATATGATACTAAACACTTCATTATACTGAATTATGGAATTATCCAAAAACAATGAAAAAATCATACAAAACATGAGACCATCTCTGGTCTTAGAGAGAATTATAGTTGCAAGGATGGCTGAGTAATCCAAAAAGCAAAATATGTATCATTAAGCAGTGAAAAAATGAAAGAAAAACAAGAAGGAATACAGGTAGAAAGAGAAAAAATCATGTCATGTGAAAGAACAGAGATGCCACCATAATAAATCCTAAGAATGGCAGCTTTATTGGAAAAGCCAAGAATATAAAAGAATCCTTAATATAATTTATGTATAAAAGTTTGTACATAGATTTTTTCAAATTTATGGGTCCATTAGTATGATTTATTTCATTTTCATTCTTTTTTCTTTTGAGGAATAAAAAATCCTGTCGAATAAGGAAAGATGATTGAGACATTGAAAGAAAGAAATATTTTCAAAGATAAAAAAAAATAAGTGGCTGGATTTCACTGACTCTTAACAGATGTGAGGAGTGAAAAGAAAATTTCCTTGCAAGGCATCAGATGGTGGAAAATATAGGAAGTCTTTTACAGCATCGAGGCAGGGCAGTCATTCAAGATGACAAATTATGTTTTTATAATGCAATAAAGTTTATCTGACAAAGGCAGCACACATCTCCTGAATGTTTTTATCCTATAATCCAATCTGTGGATACACATTAATTACCTCCCTGTACAAATAAAGTGCTTTTTGAAAATTCTTGATTTTAGTTATTGCTCCAACATCAGACTACCCTTTCCTTTCATGACAAGCTGAAAACTCACTAAAAAAGCAAGAATTATTCTCATAAGAATTCTTCATTTTTATACATCACAATTTATTTCACAAATTCTGAGAGTTTCTTTCTTTATCCGTGCATCATGCTCAAACTTTCTTCCTGGAGATAATAGTCATCTAAAAATGGCTTCTAGAATTCAGAATTCATTGAAATCTACATTTTATTTCAAAGAGTTTCTATCCTTCGAAGTGTTATTATTATTATTCTTTGGATAGTTGTTCATGTTTGAGACTACAGCCTTCGCCACGAATATCACTGTTTTAAATGTTTTTCATGTACCAACAACAACCATAAGTTCAACCCATTTCAAAAGGGATTCTGAAAACAAGGTCGTAGTAACATTACTAGTTGTGGTGTTGGTAGTAGTAGAAGGTGGAGGAGGAAGAGGGAAGTGAGAATTATTCAACCAAAATTCTAGATATTAAAAAGTAAACAGTAAGTTTAGAATTAAAGTGTACAATTTTCATCAATATTTTGTTCTGGAGTCTTACTGAACGGTTATTCTATCTATGGCTTTGTATAGGCCTATCAAACATTTTTATCCGAAAAGTTGGCAGGAAATTGAAAAGTTTTGCTGATTTTAACCATTTTTGCATCAGGTTCAGCTATCAGTAACAAACGATATTGAGCAACGCTATAAAAAAATGAATGCTTCATACGTCACTGTTGAATGACATCACACCACTTATGACATAATAACAGCTGGTAAGTAAAACACTGAACACCCTCTTTCCTCTTTCTGTTGTTTAACATAACTGGGAACAAACAAAAGACTAACCAAAAAGCATCTAACATAAATGTGAGGTTAAAAACTTATACAATATTCTGTTTTTGAAGTCAATAGATGTTTGCTTATGGAATAGAGGTATTATCTTTTATCTGAAGTTAGTGATTACTGTCCAACAAAATGCAAGAGAAGAAACTTATATATTGATCACCCCTTTTTTCAACTTTTTAATCGATCACCCCTAAACTAATATGCTACCAAAAGACATTAGCCATGTGACGGTTTCTGTTGAATGACTAACCAGACCAGTTCTTCTAAATAGTTTTTACAATCAAAACTTTTAATTAGTTTTTATACATCAGATTTTTAATTAAGTGTGTCTGAACAGTGCGGGATGGATGAAGTCTGAATAGATACATTAAACCAGTATATTGAGGGTAGCAGTGGTTTCACTTTGAAACTAATCTTATTGATTTGATTTCTTTCGGAGTATAACATTCAACCAACATCTGGAGGATCTAAGAAAAAAAAGTTTTTATGCCAATACATATAAATAACAGCCCAAAACAAAAAAAAAAACAGACAAAATAAGTGTATTCCATCCGTTGATAAAATATGTACTTTAAACATTCAAAAGAGTTATATTGCATAATTAAGTCATCGACCAACTTCGTTAAAGTATCAAGGCTTTTATTGTCAGATAAAAATAAAATCTCTTGGTTCATTTGGCTTCCAATGAACTGTTATTCTTTTTAAAAGTCATTAGCAAAAATCTAATACTGTATGCCCTCAGTCTTATTAGAAACCATCAACCAAATAGGTCAACATAGATTTCTTCAGTTTGCATGTTAGTTCGACTGGCTGGTTATATATGTATCATGCATCCAGGCAGTGCCAATGGAGCTAAAAGGCTTAAGATATTAACATTTTCTTCTTATGTCAACAAAGATTGTTTTTATTTGTTTGTTTTTTACCCGTCCTCCTTAATTGGTTTTTATTTAGGAGCTCAGTTTGCAATGTAAGTTCATGACAAATTAGTCGCTAGTTAGTGCCCGCTTATTTTTTGAAAATCCATATTTGTTAGTGATTACTGTCCAACAAAATGCAAGAGAAGTAACTTATATGTATTGATCACCCCTTTTTCCAACTTTTTAGTCAATCACCCCCGACCCGGCATGCTGCCAGAAGACATTGGCTATGTGACAGTTTCTATTGAATGACTAACCAGACCAGTTCTTTTAAATAATTTTCTCAATCAAAACTTTTAATTAGTTTTTATACATCAGATTTTTAATCAAATATAAAATACAATGAATTACGAAGAGCATAAATAAATATATAACGAAGTAAATCATGTAATAAACATTTTAATTCTGTGCCAAAAAATTCTGATATGCTATAGCTTTTAAATGCATTAAACATTTGTGCAAACGTCTTTTGGCCGCAGCTTGGTAGTGGATTAAAAAATTGGAAAAACATCAACAAGTTACTTCTCCCACCTTTTATTAGGCAGTGATTACTAAAAAGGTCAGAGTAAATAATCAGTAATGCTAACTTACTAACGTTTCAATTTAGCATAAAATTACATTGTAATGTAAATGATAAGGAGTGAATATTCAGTCTTCTAGCTCTGTATGCACATATAGCCAGCCAGCCAGCCAGCCCCGATGAAGAAACATATGTCGGCAATTTTGATGACAGATTTTGGGACAGTTACTAATTATAAATTATGAAGAGCCTTGACAAATAAATCATAGAGTAAATTAACATTTTTTCTTGATCTATTGAGGAGTAAATGTTCAATTTTCCAGCCTTCTAGCTCCACAAGTGTTGCTTGTACATGTGATACATACATAGCTGGGCAGCCTAACCAACTTGAAAGCTGAAGAAACCTATTTTTACAGTTTGGTGACAGTTTTGGTTGATGGTTTCCAATCAATGTGAAGTTATTAGGTTTGTGTAAAAAATCATGATCATTTCCTTCCAACAAAGAAAATTCTTCCTAGCATAAAGTTTACTCTGAAAAGGCAGAACAGAGTACTCGCTTCTATCAAAGTCAGCAGCTTCATTAAACATAGTAAAGGTCAGACTGTTTAACCGTGTCCGCTTCATTAAAATTTATCTTTATTATCATGATGAAAGATTTTCTTTATGAAGAGAGAAGTAACGTGTTGTTTTGTATAATTTGTTTCTGAAAGACTCTTGACAAAAAACCTCATTTTAGACACCGTATGAAATAAATGAAATTCTGTTCAAAATCATCAAGCAACTTGTTTTTGATTATTTGATCTAGCGGTTGAATACTTTCTGTTGTGGTGAAAGTGAGAGAAATAATTAACAAAGAAAATTCTCATGACCAATGACAAGTTCAGTCAAGATAAGCTAGTTTGGTGAATGTGCTCACAATAACTGAGACCTGGTAGGGAAGGTGGATGGGATGAAGCAAGGTCACTAAGAGATTTCCAGGCCACACTTGCCTAATGACAGACTTGGCCAATTTTATTTTCTACATTTTAGATTTTAAAAAAGCAGGTTGTTTTTATCATCTACAACCATTGGGTGAGAAGCATGGATAAGAAATAGCCTCTGAAAAGATTTGAATTTGCATCCTATGGCCTTGGGAGCCTGTCTGACCTGGAAAGCACCTGATTAATTAGTCTACTGAAACCAACCAGTAGACATGATTGAAATGTAGTCGTATAGGTACATTCTTGCTTTACCACTTCACCCCATGCCATAATGTTTTATTGATACCTGAAAGTAGTAAACATGATAGTCCTAACCTGTGTGAATTCCTTAGGCAAAAACCTTGTAATCTGAGAGAATAGCCTCCATTCTGTCTCTACAGACAATGGAATGACACTGGAGAGTCCCCTTTGAGTGAGGCATATGGAGATCTTGTAATATTAGTGTTGCAAGAAAAACAAAAAACGACAAAAACAAAAGAAAAGAAACTAGTCTTCCAAGGGAAATTATGAATCCCCGCCACCCATATATGCTGCTTTATACCTTGTAAATTAAGTAAGGGTAGTGGTATAATCTAGTTGACAATGAAAATACTACTAGTATGGTTTGAAATATGAATTTATGAAAAAAAACAACAAAAAAATATGGACATAACCTAAGGGACCAATTTGTCATAAACTTTCATTGTGAATTGATACCCCCAATGAAAATCTATGAAGGGAGTGAATTCTAAGAAAGCAAAAAAAAAAGGATCTTCCCCATTCATTGAGTGTGTGTGCTAAATTTCAAGTTTCTACTATGAATGTTTACGGCTGGGAAAAGTCTGGATAGATAGATAGATGAGATATCTGAACATGAATAACCCAAACCCAGCAACAATGTTTAAACCAGTCAATTGTTGGTAGTGGTGATTAATTTTAATCAAAACTTGATAATTACAAATGTAGGCTTCTTTATTTTCTCTTTGAAGAACATGACTCCAATTGGAATGATTTTTTAAATCCTTGGAAGGGAATACAACATGATGTGTCATGGATAGTGTAACAATCTGCCCAGTCATGCCTTGGAATCAATAAATAGGATTTAAATTTATGAAAGAGTTTGGACTACCAATGTGAAATTTATCAAATGGATTCAGTTGATTTCATTTTCATTTCTGATTCCTCATCTAAACTAGAAAACACTCAGAGCACATACATCTGCCAACGCCATCATCGAGAGTTGTAACTGAGCATGGATCCAGCCAAAAATTTAATCAGTTTTCCAATAGTCTATTGTCCACGCTTTCGCAAAATAATAATGGAATTTATCCAGAACTTCTGAACATAATGGTTGTACAATTGTGAAATTTTGTGATATCATGTGGTTTGGACTTAAAACTCTGTCATTGGAGTGATAATTGTGTATGGATCTGCTCAAAATTTATTTGGTTCTATTATCTATCCCTCCATAAATTCCATAGAAATTTATCAATAACTTTTGGAGATGATGTGTGGACAGTCATGAGCAAATGTATAAGTGTCAAAAATGTAAAAACAGAAAGATATCTATTGAAATGAGAAATTCATGGATCCACCCAAAACTTTGATCATCTCTTTCTTACTTCATCAACCACTCTACCATGAAATTTCATTGACATTTATTCAGTACTTTCAGAGATATCATGTGGACGGACAAACAAATACATGACCAAACAAACCAAAAGACAAATTGACGCTACCAAAACGTGTAATTCTTTTCAACTTTGTTGACGGTAGTAAATAAATCTGAATTTCTCTAGATATATACAACATTTTTCTTGAATATCCACTGGAAAACATTATCATCAGACTTTTAGCATCTGATGTTCGACATAGACCTTCCAAAGAATTCCCCAGACCTCTCTATCATGGGTGTTGCTGAGCTAATACTTTCTAAACTTGTCTACTTCACACCATCTTATTTTTTGCTGGCCATAGTTTTGTAAATGATCTGGGGATCCATGATGTGAGTCATGATGTCTAACGGTTGTCTGCTATTCTTGCTACATGACCAGTTCATTGACATTTGAGTTTTCTAATGGATTCTATGATATCCCTGGCTCCTGTTTTTTTCTTATACACTGTGCTGTCTTGTAATCTCTCCTTGTGAGGTTGAGCATGATTCTCTCTTGTGCACGTTGCATGTTTCTCAGTTTGAGGGGCAATCTATTGGTTAGATTCCATGTTTTAGCTCCATTGGTGACTATCAGGAGGATGCATTGGTTGTAGATGATCTTTTTTTAAACTAATGGGATTTTTTTGTTCTTAAAGGTTGAGCTTAGCTTGATCCCTTCTTCTTTTGAGGGTTTCATAGAGATTGAAATACATGTGAACTTTAGGTTCAACAAACATATCGGGAACAAAGACAGAAATCCAAAATGAAAACGCGCTTGAAAATTATTTAGTATGATTAATCAATCATGTCATTTCTTTGTCAAAATGAAGCTTGCTTGAAAACCTGAGAACCTTCAAAAATGAGGGTATCCATCTTGAAATATCTGCTAGCAATGTGTGATAATCAAGCCTCAAGTATTTGTTGACGGAAAAATTAGTGAACCTTTGTTTTGTACTTTTTATATCATGGAAAAGAATAAATATATGTTGGAAGCAACATTTTCATTCCTCCCAAAAAGATTTTAGCTCTTATGTTAAAAATATGTAAGAATCTCTGTTTTTGGAGATGGAAATCTGAGGTTATTCTGTTTTATCTTTGAAGAATGCTTTTCCTGAAAAGCAAAGAGCTTAACTTCTAGTCCCAGGAGCAAAAAGCAACGCATATCTGTGATTTCTTTGTGTCTAGTTGTCATCAAGATGCAGAAACCAAGCCGCTGTTGAGGGTAAACACAGACTACTTCTTTCAGAAGATTCAGGTTGGTTGTTGGCAGCCATTCTCTGCTGAAAATGTCTGTTCTCTCTTTGATCGTTTCTTGTGAAAAATATCACAAGAAAATTCCTGTCTTCCCGATGTTGTCTGTACAAAGCAGAATCATAGAAGATCAAAACAACCGTATTGCATGAAAAGTTTTCTGGTAAATTTCGTCAAGATATTCCATATGCACAATGGAAAAGTTTCCACAATTACTGATTTTTTCTTACTGTATAATAACCAATATTAGAAAACGTCAACAAAAACAGTCAACCATTGGTTTCTCCAGTTTTTCAGTGATTCTGGTTCGGTGGCAACGTATGTAATTCATACTGACTGTACCAATAGATTTAAAAGACTGAAAATATGAACATTTACTCTCTATTAGATTTTTGTTTTTTGAAAATCTCTCTAATTGGTTTTCAGGACAATGTTCAAGCTTGTTTTTTAAAGAATATATACATGACAAAAAACACTTTTTAAACTACTTATCAATTTTTATGACCAAGATTGTTTATAAAAAAGCGTATGAGGGCAAAATCAGACTCTTTTTAAATCTGTGACTCTTTATAATGCCTCAGATCAAAAAGCAGACATATCTTTAAATTCAAACAATGTAAATAGAATAAAAAATTGATGAAATCGGCTGCTATAGGAATCAAACCTGCGTCCAACTGGGGGCCGTCTGAGCTGACCATCCAGCTGAAGAATTAGTGGCCTGAATTATTGCTTTATACCCAAATCTTGTCTTATTCATTCATTGTCCATATCTGTTCCTTATGTTTCTCAATGTGGATAATCATATTATGAAGAAATGGATATGTAATCGGACAGAATTATTATAAATCCTGTTTTTACATGGTCAATATGATAGTTGGCCAAGACAGCATTGAAGAAAACAATTAAAGAAATGAGCTGCTATCAAACACCGCCTCCTCATGAGCTACGATTTTGTTATATCGCTTTATTTCAATTTAGGGTTGGTCATAATATATATATATATATATATATATATATATATATATATATATATATGAAAAAAGTGAAAAAGGAAAGCCAAGCTTTTTAGTTATGGTTTTAAGGTATAACAAATTTTACCAAACCTTACTAAAAATTATTATAATTTAAATACTAAAAAGTTTGGGTTTTCTTTTTTCACTTTTTTCTTAAATTTACTCAACCCTTATTGTGGAATTCATTTACTTATACATATACAGATATACATATATATATATATATATATATATATATATATATATATATATATATATATATATATATATAGATAGAGAGAGAGAGAGAGAGAGAGAGAGAGAGAGAGAGTGAGTGAGTATGGGTCTGTGGGAATAAGGGCTTACTTCAGCATTTACAAGCATGTAAGATTGATTCTCCACTTCAATATATATATATATATTTAACTATTGATATCTCTTCTTTCGACCACTAAACTATTCAACCATTTGAGCTAAAGGCATTTGTTCTGAGTTAAAACTGTGGCAGCATCTCATAAATATCAGAATATGAATTACTTACACTTTTCCCAAACTTCACGTGCTCAGGAAGTGTGAGTAATCTGTTTAAGACAGAAGCATTTTGCACAAAAGATTATAAGCTTCCTTCTCTATTTTCTTCACTTTTCTCCTTTATTCATTTTCACTCAAAACACTTTGTAAGGAAATTTTTTTAAAACTGCGCAGATCTCGTCCTGCATTAAAATGCGATGATGTGAGAACAATACAAATTTGAGTTTGACTTGATAAAATTCTTTCTGTTTTTTCTGTCTTAAATTTATTCCAAACTAAAGTCTGATTAGAAAAACAGTGCCACCTCTTTTAGTGAGGACAATCCATTCCACAAAATGTCTCAAAAGATTGAAATTCTTTGAGTGAATAATTTAACCAATTTCAGTAATTTGTTCCATATAAAAATATGGGATCTCATCAATAATAACCATGTAGATAATTCATAATGTAAAAACTTACTTTCTAAATAATGTATAAATACAAGTAAACACGTAAATAATCTAACGAATAAATAAATGATCTTATTATAATTCACTAAATGTCTGTTTGTCTGTTTATCTGAAAAAAAGCATTGAGACACTAGATATAAATCTTGATAATAATAAGTGAAATCTAAATGATTCTGGATGATTCTATTGAATTCCTCCTTTATTTTCCTTGCTGGCTAAAAATATTTTGCAAAGTGATTTTTTTTTCTGGCCATTGGGACCTCTTACAACATGGAGTTTTGTTATAAGAGTTCTTCACTATGAGAGGTACCAGTGTATTTAAAAACTGCTATCCATTACTGTACCAAGATACAAGAATTGTATTACTGATAATTCAAATCATTAACTGCGAATGACGGGAATTCCTGTTATTGTAGTTCTATAGTTAAATCAATAAAATATCCGTTTTATTGTCATTGATGGTAAGTCAGTCCTATTTGACTGGGCTTTTATCTTGCAATGGATTACTTGCAGAGGACAAAGAGCTTTAATTTCATAATGAATAATCATTATTATTCACCACTGTGTAGGTTTTTAATTTTCATGAAAGTGGTCTTTGAAAGTGAGACATCTTTGACTTTTTTTTACATTACCTGAAAAACAAACAATGTAGGTATCTTTTGGATTATGTACATTTTACAAGGATACATGGCCTGCCAGACCAACCAGAAAACTGATAAAAAACCCATGTTGACAGTTGTGGCTGACGGTTTCTCATTGCCTATCAAGCCTTATTTGAAAGTTTCTTCTTCACTAAGTATTCATGAATCTAGATGCATAAGTTGGTCTTGTACAAAAATATCTATAAAACTGATAAATATGTGGATGTGTATGGAGAATCAAATGAAAAAGTTACTAAAAAAAAATTTACTTAGTTTTGTGTAGAATAAGATCAGAGTTTTTGTTGTGAATTATTTTTCAACTAAATTTGGATTTATGCTTTTTTTTAGTTATATTTGTAATGATAATTTTATTATAGTTTTTGTACAGACTGAAAATATCCCAGTGTGATACTAATTTTGAATGGTTGTCTGTTACCCAGCCTTAAACATGTTGTGATAAGCCGGGGTTTACTGCAGCCGAGATAGTACACTGATTCTAGTCAATCATTAAATCTTGAAATTCTTTTTTCCTGTTGGATTTATGAATGAAAGATAACATTTTTGTCTGAATGCTTTAGACAAGATGTTCCACTCAGTTTATTGCTTTTCTTTTCTCAAATTTGCTTGTTTTTCTTTCTTTTCACAACAGTTGCTCGACTGCTGTTTATTCAGGTTTCCTTTACTTGTTTTATTTCTAACAAGTTAAACCTTGTTTTGTTTGGGTATGCATTTTCCTTCACAAGACTTGAGGAACATTGTGAAGCTGTAATTGGTGGAGAAACTTTAAAATCCAGAATGGCTGATCATGTGTGGAAGGTGTTGGGTGGCCCACTAATCTCTATTTGATAATGTCAAAATAATTGACGGGGAGCAGCATTCAAGGATAAGACAGTCTAAGAAATACTATGCTCGAACATAGGATCAGCAGGCCAAGCATAGATATCGATGAAAGTTTTAAAATCAAAAGACAATCTAAGAAGGCCTGAGAAGATGAAATATTGCAACAAAAGATAAGAGTCCTTGTTCGATAAAGGAAATACAAGGAGATAATTTCTTGAAAAGTATGTCTAAAAGTCAGCGATATAGATTGTATACTTTTATTGCTATCATTCAAGAATATCTTGATTATGAAGGATGAAAAACCACCCAACCTAACAATGCATTTATAGTCAATTCTCAGGACGGAAGGAAATTTCAACATTTGTTCCTTATCATAACTTGAGAAATCAGGTCCTTTGTTATGCAAAATTCCACCCCTTTAATATGTTTTTAGTGTGGCGTCCAATTTACTAAGTTTATTTCAAGTTTATGCTAAATTGATGTCTGAGGCTGTAACCACTGCGCAGTGTGTCCACATGGACACATAGCGCAGTGGTTATAGCATCAGACAAATTACTGTAAAGCAATCTGATGGTTCTAGGTTTGATCCTAGTGTGAGACAGTATAACAATACTACTAATGCTAAAAGAGGGGAGTATGGTCAATATACCCCAGTCGGATAAATAAAGGGTTCGGTTCATTACTTCCCAAATCTCCCAGATGATACTTGACGAAGGCCGTAGAATGCAACGGCCGAAACGTTGTATGAAAAACAACAAAGATGAGGATGGTCCGAATATCAATAGAAATAATAATAATACCTCATCTCAAAAATTCCGAGATATATCACCTCTTTTTCTAATTTTTTTACGTGATCACCCCCAACACAGTATCCTGGCAAAATATTTGGTCCTGTGACAGTTTCTATTGATTGACTAACATCTATTTTTTGTTTTATATTTCAGTGGCACTTGTTATGATGGAGTGTGTGTATCTTTTTGCGAAGCTAGAGGACTGATCTCTTGTATTTGTAATGATGGTGAGTGCAGACATTTTGAATTCATCTCTCTTGATTTTTCCGTCTCCATTTGAGTCAGCATGTTGTAATGTCCTACCGAGTAATCAACTTTCTCAACTAGTATCACCATCAAATAACCATAGTCTCCGCAAATGGCAATAACCTTCCCGACCACCCATCCAATGGGGCCACATATTCTTCCCTCTATTTGTGTATGTGTGTGTACCTGTGAGATCCTGGTCATATTTTGAGGGCTACGACTTTGAAAAATTTGCACGAGTACAACGTAAGCAACATCTGAAAACCTTTTCTCGTTTTGTTTTTTCAAATTTGTTTTTCTTCATGGTCATTTTTGACCAACAACGCCCGATTCTTATGTTGGTAACTTTTTTCTAGATAATTTCAGATCAAAGATCTTTTGTATTGGATAGGTTTTCAGATATTTAGTCGTAGTACATACGCGGGCTACACTGATTCATTTATGAACAAGGTACAGATATATCTATATATGTTATTTAAAAGACTGCAAACAAGCCCCCTCTTAAAATGATGCGGACATTTATTTGAAATAATGAACCAACTACATTATTATCATTGCATATTATTTCCTTATGAACATCCTAATTACCATCTGACAATGTCCCAAACCACTTCACAGAGCCAGGCAACACCTGATGGCTCTTTAAATCACTCATAGCGTAGCTCTCTAATCCTGAACATGGACACTTTCAACGAGTTTTTGGGCAGTAATCAATAAAAGGATTATTCATGTTGTGATTGATAATGTTTATGAAGTTTTAATCTCACAGTGTTTACAAAAGCTGTTGGTTCTTGTCAAGCAGTAGTTAGGTACACCAATATAGCTGTTTAAACATAATCTTTATTCATCATGAAATTAATATTGCAGATTATGCACGAGAGATTTATTGTGAGTTTATCTGGCAACCCATTGCTAGTTAGTTTGTTCATCAATGAGTACACCATAAATTGGGTTTTGTTGAACCATGTTACCTAATAAGTACCTAAATCTTATTTACAACAGCTCTGATTAGTTGCTCGATGTGATGTGACCAATGTCTTTTGGCAGCATGCCGAGTTGTGGATGGTCAATTAAAGAATCGGAAAATGGTGTAATCAATGAATAAGTTACTTTACTTGCTTTTTGTTGGGCAATGATCTCTAAAAAATCTGAATTTTCAAAAAAAAAAAGCATGCAAGCTACCAGACACATACTAAGGGACCAGTTTAGCTTGAAGTCACATTTCAAATTGAACCCTCTACTAAAAACCTATTTAAGAGGTAAATCTATGAAAAAAAAACAAAAGTTTTCTATAGACATAATAGGGAGAAAATATTAAAATCTTCAGCCCTCTAACTCGATTGGTTTCCTCCTGTACATATGATATATACATAGCCATCCAAGCCAGACCAACTAAAAAACTGAAGAAATCTATGCAGAAAGTATTGATTGACAGTTTTTGACAGCTTTTTTTGTTGCTAATGTCTCGGCCATTAAGATAGTTATGATAAACTGGGTTGTTGAACTGTTCAGCCACACTCCCTCTTATTTATCAACTTCATGACATGCCAGTAATGGGATGTTTTTCTCTAGGTATCTAGTGATAGGATAGAGCACAGGGAGAAATAGAGTCATGTCTTTCTTAAAGGCATTTGTGAGAAAATAAAATAGATAACACCAGTCAGAATCTGATGTTTTAACAGTTTTGAGGCCACTTCATCTTGGGAAATGAGGTATTCACTTGTTAGTGATTGTGAACCTATGGTCAACATTAAGCAGAGACACACACACAGACAAGGGAAGAGATGAAAATCTGTTGCCCACTTGGCTGGTTAGTTGGGGTTACGGTGATACGGTATAGATCTTATACATGATGTTATGATTGGAGAAGTAGAATACCATTATCTGTTAAATGTTTCAGCCTATGTTTACTACTAGCAGAAGTACCCAGCCTTGCCTGGGTTTTTACCAAAAATGACTCCTATTGCAAGTTTATCACACTTTGTATCGATTGCTTTGAAAAGATGCCGACCATCTTCAATTGGTCCTGGAATATTGATTCCATCAGAATTGTTGCTTCCATGGAATTAAGAAGAGTAGTTCCTTTGCCCCCATAAAATTTTCTTAAACAAAAATGCGAATTTACAAGTATAAGACATGAAATGAAATTCTATTCTGACAACTTTTTAAAAATTTCTACAAAAATATCCTTTTATTCAGAATACTGTACCTATCCCCTTAATTACTCGTTCACAAAATTACTGTATGTTAATTTGTTATATTTGGAATATTTTTTTATCCTAAGTTGCATCATTTATTCCTATTATTGCCTTTTCCAAGAGCTTAAGTGTGAAGTGAAAATGGATCATCCCAGTTGGAGTTTGAAATTCACTCATTGATTCAATTTTCCAAGCTGCTAACCACTTGGCCAACAACACCTTCACTGATATCTTTTAGAAAAAAATATTTACCTGAAAGTTTTCTCTAGATATCTGGTGATATCATCAAGTTTTCTCTAGGTATCTGGTGATATCAAATTTTTTTCTGAATATCTAGTGATATAAATTGTGATATAATCAATTTTTTTCTTGATATCTATTGATATCATCTTTTTCTCCAGATACCTAGTGATATCATTGAGTTTTCTATAGTGATATATCAAGTGATATCAAGTTTTCTCTAGATATCATGATATATCCAGTGATATCATCAAGTTTTCTCTAGGTATCGAGTGATATCATCATTGGACATAAACTTCTCTCAAGATTCGCCAGATCCTCTAGCATGGGCAGAGCCAATAATTTCTGAATTTATTTAGGTCGTCATGCCATCTCATATTTTGCTGGCTACGTTTTTGCATATGATCCTAAGGGGATCTGCATTATGGGTTGGGATGTCCAGCAGTTGTCTGACATTCTCGTAATTTGGCCAGCCCATTGCCATTTGAGTTTTCTAATGGTTTCTATGATATCACTGATCTCTGTCGTTCCTGTGCTGTTTTGGGGGATTTCCAGTTTATGCAGTATCATGTAAAATGCTTCTTTTTTGCAGTTTGGTCAGAAATAGCAATTTTGACCCTAAGTTGACCTGTGCCAACCTTTAGTGACCTATGAAGATAGTGCCACTTATCCGACATCTGTCTTGAAATTTCACATGCCTTCAAAAAATTTCTAGTCCCCAGGGTCCAGCCATTTGGCTAGCCATAAGATGCACTCACACCAAAGCAAATGATTACCTGTGTCGTATTAATAGATTGTTTTCTGGGGGCAGAGAATAATGATACTACTTAAGTTTTCCTCGTTGTTATTTTCAGGCTTTCCCTCAGATGTTTATGTATCACTTCTATTTATATACATTGGGAGTTCCCCCCAAATCGCTGAGAAAACTCTTTTATCTACAAAAATTTTATATCTGACTGAAAAGTTACGTCAGCCTAGCCCACATACTAAAAATATATATGTATATATGCAAGAAAACATTCTTTCTTCTTTACTTAACCAAATACCTGAACATATGAGCAAGGCTATCAATTTGAAGGTGAGGAAATTTTTGGCACTATTTTTAGACATAACCTTACGGTTGGCGCCAGTAGTGAAATGAAGAATAATGATTATGTAGAATAAAAGACTGGTTATTCCCCATACGTCAAAGGCAAGAGCGAGAGTTTTCTATTGAAATAAAGCCAAGTTTTTATGTGCAAACTTAATTATAGTAACTGGTTATTTATTACATTCTTATTAAATATACGTACATATAATATTTATACGGTCGTTCACATTACAAATCTCTTCAAACTAACATGAATAATTTGTAGATATGAAAATTGAATGTAGACAATTTGGTATGCTCTTTGTTTCTGCTATTTTGGATGTGCAGTGATCTTTTTCTTAGGGTAATCTGATAGACCATAGAATATTTCATTACATATCTGTCTGGGTATGTATGGATGCAAGCATATTAATGTATGTATCTTAACAAATAGACTATATGCGTTGGTGCTGTTTTTGTCAAAGTATATCATTATGTGTGTATGTGTATATAGAGAATCATGTACGTTTGCGTGTAGGAAAATTGACAATGTTCCAAGGTTTATTTATAGAAATATAGAAACATGTTTATGTGTGATTTAGTATAAGAACACCTATGTCTCTAGAGATAGTTATATAACACACACATACACACACATGCACACACGTGTATTCATACATATGTATATCATTCGATTGGACAGTGTACATCCGACAGAAAGTGATAATTTAAAGACATTATATCGGAAAACATATTTCATCTGGTACTGGAATTAACCAAATAGCAAATCGAACAGCCAACCTTGGAAATGAATAAAAAAAGTGAGCACCAAGCAGGACTTGAACCAGCATCCACCAGGAAGCAGCTTTAACTCTGCTCTACCAACTGAACTTGCAGCACTCTTCATGAGCATGTGTTTGAAATAGTGCACTTAAACAACCCATTGAAATAGCGTACTTAAACTACCACTCTTTGGTTGGAGCCATGAATATTTACACACACACACACATATATGTGTGTGTGTTCCCATATTGCTGACTGTATCTATATCATTAAATTGGACAGTTCATGTCCGACAGAATGTGATAATTTTAGAGACATTATATTAGGAAACGTATTTCGTCCAAATATATATATAGCAGTACAACTAGATGTGTATATGCACAAACATGTATTTAATGTGACTGAATCTTAATATAACTATATATATACATACATACATATATATATGTACATAAATATACATATATATATATATATATATATAACTATATATATATAACTATATAACTATATATATATATATATGTATATATATATATATGTATGTATATATATATAACTATATATATATATATATATATATATAAGTATATATATATACATATATATATATATATATATATATATATATATATATAGTTATATATATATATATATATATATATATATATATATATATATATATATATATATATATATATGTACAAGTTGTGTATCTATACATTGAAAAAATGTGGAGATCATATGTAAAGATAAGTATTAGCATGTGTAAATGCCTGACTCTGCATGCATGCAAAACTTTTTTGGAGACTCTGAAGATTCCCTTGTTTGGTTAATGTACAAAACATATTTAAAAGTTAATACAGCGATACCTTAAATAGTCCAGGTTTTGATGTAGTACCGTTAAGATATTGGTGGACAAACAAATGCAACTAAGTAAGAGTTGAAAGAAAAACATTAAATTATTACAAGACCTCAAACAGTAGTTTTGAACTAATCAACTATTTAAGGTATTACTGTATTCAGGGATTGAATACACAAACATTCAAAGCACATACACACATGTATATTTACAATAAATGACCAGATGTTTGGAAGTAAGAAAAATATACATTGAGAGAAAAAGGTAATGCCTGTAAGAAAGCCCTTCTATAACCAGAAACATTGTAAAAGTGAACAAGTTTTGTGGGAGATGTATTCTACATGCTGGATAACAATTTTTGGTGGGTAGTCAGAAATGATGGTAAAGTCTTGGTCAGTTACTCATAATGAATTGTAATTGAGAGGATTCGCTGCAGATAAAGGTTTAATTTATCAAAGTTTGGTAAATATAAGTAGATAGATGAATATCAGAATATCAATTTGCATGACTATAAATATATGGTTAAACTTGTGTGTGCGGACATTTGTGTATGTGTGTTTGAGTGTGTACGATGAGATGTGAATTAATATCTTATTACATGTGTATGAGATGAGATACGTATGAATAAGTAATTAAAAGTACAATTTTGTGTCAGTATGATTATTTCTTACCGTAAAAATATTAACGATCGTTGGCAAAGTGGGACAAAACTTCTCTTATCGAATCTTTTTTGCAATTACTCTTTTACTTCAACAACTATGAGTAAAATATTCAACAATGGCACACAACAGTGCATACAGTGTTTGTTTTAGTATAGGATAGCTTTTCCTTATTTCTTCTCCAGAAAACTGAGCCATTTGGGCAAGTTGTCTAATTTTTGTTTCCAGTGTGCTGCATCAATGTTGTTCCATTTATCTCAGACTACTTTCCACTGTGGGTCAACATTCCCAAATTCTCTTCCATCCTCTTTGGTGTTAAGATCTTTCATACTAAGGGAAATGCTTGATTCATTTTTATTGTTTATATATATATAGATATATATATATGATTATAAATTGAGTTATATTATACAGACATTCTTTTTTGAAATGATCACCCATTATTACACGGTGAATGTACTATTTGGCCTAGACATCGTAGATACAAAATACAATTGAAGGATTCTATTTACATTGTCTAGGCCAAATTGTACATTCACCATGTAAAAACAGATGATCATTCCCAATAAGAGCATCTGTATGATATAATGCGATTAAAATCATTCTGATCATTCTCTGTGTGTGTGACAATGGATAAGCATATTTTCTTTTTAATTAGTAAAAATTATGTACGTATCTTTTTATCGGTATTTCTGTAGGTATGAACATGAGGATGTGTGTTTGTTTTTCTAACTAATAATATACATTATATACATATATATATATATATATATATATATATATATATATATTCTATGAATATAATATAAATATATACTTATTTTCTGATTATGTATATCTATAATTTTAATGATATTGATTAGATATGTACATAAGTATTAAGAAAATAGTAAAGAAAATCCCAATAATCCTAAAAAGGAGGGTGTATAACCAATGCATTCTCCCAATAGTCTCTTATGGAGCTGAAACATGGAACATAACCAAGAGACAACTTTGCAAATTGAGAACCATGCAACGTGCACATGAAAGAATTATGCAGGGCCTCACATGGAGAGACCACATGACAGCACAATACATCCAAGAAAAGACAAGAGTCAGGGACATCATAAAAAATCTCAAATGGTAGTGGGCTGGCCATGTTGCAAGAATGGTGGACAACCGGTGGACATCGTGACTCACAACATGGATTCCCCGTGATCACATGCGCAACCGCGGCTGGCAGAATATTAGATGGAGAGACTAGCTAGAAGGTACTGGCTCTGCGACACCCATGATAGAGGAGTGTGGCACGTCCCGGGGAAGGTCTATGTCCTACGACGGACGTTAAAAGACTGATGATGATGATGATGATGATGATGATGATGATGATGAAGGCCTGTGAAATTGCATGAAACATATTGTTGCGGAATGGCCCATCTTAGATTCTCAAAGAATTGTTTAACGTTCTTTTTGAGCTGGAAATGCTATGATACACAACCTCCGCAAATTTGATGCATGCTCTTGGCCCATATCCTCCATGCTTACCCCCCACCACTTCCTTACCAATTACTTAATCCATTCCAGAGAAATGGATAGGTTTCAGACTTGTCTACTTTAGTGGCATTATCCCCACCTACATTATATCTGATCCTCTTTGAATCTCATTGATGAATTTGAGAGGATAATCTCTAAAAGATATACTATCTATTAACATTCACTCTTTTGATTTCCCATACACTGCAACCATCAATTTGCTGCCAAGGCATATAAAATGAAAATGTCTTTCCAAAACTTTTGAGTTGGACCTTAAATGTGTGTGTGCATATATATATATATATATATATATATATATATATATATATATATATATATATATATATATATATATGCATATATATTTATGTATGTATATATGTATATATACATATATATATATATATATATATATATGTATATATATATATATATATATATATATATATATGTGTGTGTATATATATATATAAAATAACTCCCATATGCAATAGATTATTGTAATATCCTATCAAAAAAACTACAAGTATAACATAAGCTATGTCTTAAAATCATAACTGAGGTGTTTCATCGATATTGCTGGGGTGCCATGTTAAAAAGGCTGTTTTGTTTTTAAAATCCCTGAAATGGTTACATGGTAAACAGCTGATGATCCCAACAAGAGAGAATTTACATGTAATACCATAATAACAAAGTATATGTAAAACATGAAAACAAAAAAACACTGGAGAAATTCATGTAAACTTCATTAATAGTTATTGGGAAATTAGTGACTGAAGTGATGCATAAAAACTTTTCAGAAAGTTTTTAATGTGTGTAGAGTATAAAGCTCTAAAGCTTTCTAGACTATATACATATATATATATATATATAGAGAGAGAGAGAGAGAGAGAGAGAGAACAAGAGAGAGAGAGATGCTTTTGTACATAATTGCATGTATTCATGTGTGTGTTGGAGCATATACTTTGGTACAAATCTTTTGTCCGACTCATGAAATGATGGAAATGATCTGACAATTGTAAAGGTGTAAAACTGATCAGTAGCAACAAAGTTGTAATATTTATCTACAAACACACTCATTGAGCATTGTAATTCAGTAGATTGTGCGTTGATTTCACAATGCACTGATTGTAAGGTTTTAGGAAGGTTTTTGCGAGACTTTTTTCTCTAAATTTTTTTCTCTATCAACTCAGAAGTCATCAAGTCAGACTGCCTTCAATAGTTACACAATAAAAAGGAAAATAAATCTTAGCAATCGTTGACAACACTTCCTGAGAAGAACCCTTTTTAAAAATTTTTCCAGCCATGTCCTTCATACTTTTTTTTCTTTCATTTGTTATAAAGAATTTTTCAGCTGGGATGATATTGATGATTTTTATTATTTTAAATGTTTATATTATATCTCCTCTCGTTCTCCTTTCTTCTAATGTTGTTAGTTTTAATTTTTAAGTCTTTCCTTGCAGGGGAGTTCTTTTTTTAGTTCTGAAACAAGTTATGTTGCTCTTCTCTGGATATAATTGAAAAAAAAAGATTATTTCATTAGCTTCTGTGCAAACTCTTTTTTGTAGAGGAAAATTTTGAAAAAAAGGTTGAAAGTTATAGATCAAATGCCTCAAGTTATTTTTGTGTTGGACTCTCTTTCTTGTCTCATTTTTAGGTCAGTTTTTCTCTATCCCCCCACCAAAAAAAACAATCTATTATGAACGCAATCCATTTACCAGACCCTCTCTTGCAGCCACCAGGGAAGAAATTGCCTGTCTTGTGTGCACCCCACTGGCTAACAGCCAACTTGCAACAGACATGGAATCCCCTCCTAAATCTTCATTTACATAGTCAAATGATGATGATCATCATATATACATCTCAGTGCATATATGTATATATATATATATATATATATATATATATGTATGTGTGTTTATGCTTATAGTTCTGTCTCAAGAATTCATGTATCTTATTTTCACTACCATCTCAAATCTTGGAATAAAAGACTATCACCAATAGATGGGTCCTGTTTTGACTCAAATAGAGGAGATGTTAGTGTCATGAACTGATAAAATATCTTTACATTCCTTGAACACCCAGAATATAATATGAAATGAACCTTCATCGAACAAATTTTAAGATATTGTCTCTAATTTTGAGAAGAGACATCATTAATCTGAGAATTATTCACACAACTGATCATATCCTTTGTGATGTCTTGGTCAATCTCTATTCTTTGATAACAAGATAAGCTACAAAAATAATGAGTTCAATTTTCCAAACTACTCTTGGATAAACAAATTTGAAATTTCTGGTAGCATATCAGAATGCTTTTGATTATAATTAGGATAAGATAAGATGAGATAAGATGTATATCAAGTGAAAATTTTGTGCAATTATCATATTCATTTTTGGAGCTGTTCACCGTTTTAGCTTCTATTATTTCTGGATTGTGATCTATTAATTTCTTCTGATTATTGACAAAGCTTTCTGGGAAGAATCCCTTTTTGAATATTTTCAATTATATTCTTCATACATTTTTATCTTTCATTCATTATAAGGAATTTTTTAGCTGGGATGTTGTTGATGCCTTTTATAATTTTGAATGTTTGTATTATGTTTCCTCTTGTTTCCCTTTCTTCTAATTTTGTTAGTTTTAATTTTTAAAGTCTTTTTTGTAAGGGAGTTTTTTCTAGTTCTGGAACAAGTTTTGTTGCTCTTCTCTGGATATAATTGAAAAAAAAAAGATTATTTCATTAGCTTCAGTACAAACACATTTTTGTAGAGGAAAATTTTCGAAAGAAATGTTGAAAGTTATAGATAAAATGTCTCAAATTATTTTTGAAGAGAGAAGAATTATCAAAAACTATAGAAATCATGAATGCAATAAGTAAGATAGGTAAGTATTTACTTGAAATCATTTGTTAATTTATGCATTGTGATATCTCTGACAGTGAAGGATTTTTATAACAAAATTTCACTTAGTGAAAGCTCCAAATTATTCACAAGGTTGTTATTTGGGTTTTAGGAGTTCTGATATTTTTTTTGATAGGAATAGATAACTGAAATTCCATAGATTTGATGATTAACTTGATAGAGAACCAATTTTGAATCATACAAACAACCATTGAAAGAGCAATGCAAGGTATTAGTCTAAGAGATAAGAAAAGATAAACATGGAGTAGAGGCAGAACTAGTGTGAAGGATATTATACAAATGATTAAGCAACAAATTAAATGGAAATGGGCTGGACACTTAGCAAGAAGAGATGATGATAGATGGAGCAGAAGACTGGTTGGTCTCTATGGGACATTGAACACAGTGGGAAAAGATCAGACTAAAGGTGGAGGGATGAGGTAAGAATTGCGGTCATCATGAAAAGAGATGGGAAAAGTGTTTGTCCAGCTATCGACTCATGATGTTGTTGTGGCTGATGTTGATGTAGAATGTATACAAACAATAAGAGCTGTTTCACTTGGCCAAGCATGGTTAAAGGAGGCAATGGGCCCAAAATCTGATTTGCCAAAATTCAGGCAGGGGGGGTGGCAGTTGTCCCCCTACCCTCTTGACTTGTATGCCTATATGTTCAAGCTTTAAAAAAGTAATCATGAATACTGTGCAATACTTTTCAAATATCCAGACAAACCCACTTGGTTTCTCTGAGGAATAATAAACTCAGATGGAGACAAAAATAATGAATTTGCTTTTGGATAGCCCGTGAAATAAAGTCGGTGTAATTGAAACAACATATCATCTGAGAAAAGCAAGGAACATTGGTAGAATTCTTGTCAACAGATGTCAAAGCTTTACTGCTAATTACAAAGGAACCATCTTCAGACTGAACCTATTTGGCAGTGGTTCAATATCAAGAAACAGCTAAAGATTTGATTCCAGTCAATTATGGCTGCTTGCCATTCACCAAACATTGTGCTCAGCAGATGTTGGAGAATAAAAAAGGCTTGTGAAATTGAGCAAAAAATCTCTTGTTGATGCCAATTTACATAGATGACACTGAAACCTTTTTTTTTCTCCCTAGGTAATAAGTGTTATTTTTGTATTGACTATGTCTAAAGAGTATAGAAAATGGCTATTATTCTCTACAAATTTCTTTTTTGTCATTAGAACATTAATATTTTGTAATTTACCTATTTTGCCACAGACAGCATAGGTAAGGTTCATTTGGAGCTGGGACAAATTGTTTCATAAGACATTATTTCATCAGGAGTGGTGGAATCAACAATGAATTTGGTTGACTGGAATTTGATAATAGGAGAGGTTTTTGTATTCAAATATGACCTTCTGTCTGTCTGTCTGTCCATGCAATATCTCAAAAAGTTCTCAGTGAATTTCCATGAAATTTTGTGGAAAGGTGGGCAAATAAGCCAAATTATCAAATTTTGGGGAAGATCCATGAATTTTTTACAGTTACCCCATAGCTATGTATTTGCACAATATCTCCAAAAGTAGGCCACTATATTTACCAAGGACAAAGGTTCTTCATGAAATCCTCAAAAGAAGAAATCAAGCAAAGAATCACTTTAGGATTGCTAGTTTTCAGTTAAGCATGCACAACTTTCAAGAATAAGAAAATCTCATAAGTCCTAAAAAAAAGGGTCTATAACCAATACATCCTCTGGATAGTCACCTATGGAGCTAAAATATGGAACCCAACTGGAAGATTGACCCTCAGATTGAGAACTATGCAACATGCACATGAAAGAATCATGCACAACATCACATGGAGAGATTGCAAAACAGCTCAGTATATTAGAGAAAAAGCAGGAATATCAGAGAATCCATTGGAAAACTCAAAAGGCAATGGGCTGGACTTATTGTGTGAATGCCAGATAACCAATCGACGTTTCAAATCAAAATGTAGATTTTCACAGATCACATGTTAAACTGTAAGTGGCAAAAAATAAGATGGTTTGTCAAACCAGACAAGTTGAGAAAATTTTGATTCTGTAACGCCTATGCTAGAGACGTTCCGCTAACCCTGGGGAAGGTCTATTTCCAATGGCAGACACTAAAATGATGGTGATGATGAAAAAGAAGTTTTGACTATTTTAATCACTCTGCACTGACTTTACTACTAATCAACCACTCTCTCTCTCTCTCTCTCTCTCTCTCATTTTCTCCTCAACCAAACTAAATATTTCTGGCAGCAGGGAAACATTGCTGATTAAGTATTGAATTTTGTAATTTGGGCCTAAAATCTATTTTAGCAAGTTTTGGCAGTCCATCTGTATGCTGTAGATTGAAGACAAGGAAAAAAAGAGAATGTCAGTAATCAGAAATTAATGCAAATGTTACTGACAGAGTAGGGCTATTATATGTATAATGTAAATGCCTAGCTAATAATTTCACTGGAGAAATGTATTGAAAAATTTCAGTAATTTATACAATCATTTGATTGAAAGAGTTATTGTATCTCAACTAGGACAGCTTTAGGTCAGTGAAGTCAACCTATGAAGTCCCTCCATCTTTTAATATTTAGTTTGAAAATTCATACTCAAAAATTCAGTTCATAAGAACTTTTGCAGGATTTCATTTGAATATGTTTGTTCCTATTAGGAGCTGATCTCTTTGAGAAGAAGTGCTTTCTAATTCTGGTGCCTGCTTTTATTTGCAGCTTCTTGCTGTGATCTCTGGTTGTACTACATACAGAGTGCTGTGGAATGATTTTATCTGGACGGATGTTGCACTTACATTATTTGTCGATAGTGTGATGGTGTGTAGATCTGAGGTCATTCTGTATATTTCTTGTAGTTCCAAAGGCCGAATTATGTTATCGTCTACTGAAGTGATTTTGTTACAACTTACATCATAATCATTTTTTAACCTAAGTTGCTTTGTATAAAATGTGAATGTGATAAAATAGTTGAACAACCACCAAAGGTGGTGAAGGGTTCAATCCTTTCTTATTTGTACACGTGTTTGATTGTTCCAGGGGTCCTGGCCATACCATTTTGACTACAGACTTGAAAATGGGCCTCAGTACTCTAATCATCCTTCTCTAAAAAAATGTTATTTTTGGAGCAAATGTTTTTTGGACCTTTTATTGACGGGTTAATTAATAACATATAGATTATCCAGACCCTAGATGCTTCTAGATGTCTTTTAAAAAATTATATTTTAGATGTTTCCCACTGGCAAATACCAGTGATATCATAAAAAGAATTTATTCTGACCATATTTATTCTTTGATAAAATTTTTTAAATGTCTTCAAATTTTAATGCTAGGGTTGTTCAGTTATTGACTGCGATTACAAATCTTTCATGAATTGCTCATTCTTTAAAGCTGCAGGAATTTGAAAAGACTTGTTTGACAAAAGAAAATGATAAATCAAGTTTTTGGTGCAGTTTATCTGGATGTTAGATAACAGGTTTCTCCAGGTTCTAATCTGGTCTGGCTGGCTGGCTGGCTATGTAAGTATCATGAGCACAGGCCACCAAGGGGTGAAAATTTAAACATTCACTTTTTTTTATATCTATAAAAACATGGATAAAAAAGGTGTGAATGCTACAAAACAGAACATAAGAAACCAATTTAGCATAAACTTACATTGCAAATCAAACCCTCTTCTAAAAACCTATTTAGGTGTAAATTTAAAAAAAAAAAGAAAAAGTTTTTTTTTGATGTTTTAATTCTTAGAAAACAAGCAGAGATAAACAAAGGGGTCAGTTTAATAGAAACTTACATCGCAAACTGAATCCCCCCTACTAAAAACCCAATAAGGAGAGGAATTTTTTTCTAGACATAATAGGGAGTAAGTGTGGAAATTTCCAGCCCACTTGAGGCAAATTGTACTCATGATGCATAAATAGCCTGTCAACTAGCCAGATAGTCACCTATGGAGCTGAAACATGGAACCTAACCAAGAGACTGACTTACAAACTGAGAAGTATGTAACATGCACATGAAAGAATCATGCTCAACCTCACGCACACTCATGGGCATAGCAACAAATAGAAAGTTCACTGAAGCATTGGTTATTCCTTTAATGCCAGAAAGAATGAAATATACTCAACCTCATATGGAAAGATAACAAGACAGCACAATATATCAGGAAGAAAACAGGAATTTGAAACATCATAGAATCCATTAAAAAACTCAAATGGCAATGGGCAGGTCATGTTGCAAGAATGGTAGACAACCGATGGACATCACAACTCGCAACATCGATCCCCAGAGATCACATGTGTAATCGGGGCTGGCATAATACAAGATGGAGAGACTAACTAAATAAGTTCAGAAAGTATTGGCTCTGCAATGTCCATGATAAAGAGGTCTGGCGGGGAAGGTCAATGTCTAACAATGGACGTTGAAAGACTGATGATGATGGTGATGATGATACTTGAAGCCAGGCTTTTCATTCTGAGACTGTCTACATCAAATCTGATGAGGCAGGTGTGTTACATTGAATTAGCCATTCAGCGGAGGTGTTTAGTTTTGTAATGGTTATTGGTATGGGAAAAAGAATCTGGCAACCAAGTTTGAATTCCAGCTGAGGTTGTTCATGATCACTCCGCACTAAGGCTCTTGGGAAAAAAGCATGAATCCAATTCTCCTTGCACCCTGTCATATCATAAGTTTACAAATTGCTTCCTTATGGGCATTCCACGATCATTGATGGAGATGTGTGACTGAATGAGCAATTTGGCAAACCACTCTCCCACAATTACCATAGTGACCAGGAAATGGCAACTGAGAGCTGTCAATTGCCTACCTTGACTGAAATCCAAATAATCAGTTAGATTGAGAAATATAATGAATTACCATAGACCCACAAATGCCCGACCAACCAGCTAATTTGGCTAGAGATTCATCTCTCTTTACTTGTCTGTTTGTATGTTTGTGTGTCTCCTGGCGCTGATGGTCACAATTTTTGAAAATTTGCTTGAGTACAGCAATAGCATATTCAGAAAACCTTTTTCTTTGTTTTTTTCTCAAAAAAATGCTTCTTTGGGTCTCTATGGTCATTTTTAAACCAACAATGCCCAAATCTTTTTTTTTTTTTAGATGATTAGTTCTGTTAAATGCCTGGGCTACGGTGATTCATTTATGCAAGATGCAGATATTATTCCATCTAAGTGCAGATATACTTGTGGTTAGAATATGTAATGAAATCAATACCATTAGTAAAACGAGATATTACTAGTGAAACCTTAACTAAGTGATAGGTTCTGCATAGCTAATCTCCCTCAGGGTAGTTGGTGCCAGTAAAATGTTAATGAATGAGTGCAAGCCTTTTTATGGATAGAAATTCAGATAGCATGTGCTCAGAAGTGTTTGGTTGAGTGTCCTGGGAGGAAACCTGTCTTATTGAGTCTATTCTATATTCCATGAAAGATGGGACTGATACCATTGTTCCATTATAACCAGTCAGTATATCTGGTTAGTCCTTGAATAGAAAACCCTATGTGTACAACATCCTTTGGCAGCACCTAGTGTTTTGAGTGATCAATTAAAACTAAGGATCAATTTAATAAAAATGTACATTGTAAATTGAATGGCCATCTTGAAAACCTATCTTGGATAGATTTTTGATAAAACAAAACTTTTTTCTAGACAGTATAAGGATTATTTTTGCAACTTTTTGAAAGTAAAAAATTGAATCTATATTGAATCATCATAATCAATTTTTTGACTTTCATCTCCATTGCTGTTGCTTTTTATGGCAAAAAGTTGCATAAAATTAATGATAATGATTTGCAATACTTTATCCAATAAATGAAAATGCAATAGAACCAAGATTAAAGTAGAACAAATGTATAAAATAGGATTTAATAAAGAAAAAAGTGGATACAGAGTTGTGTTTGTTGTTGCTGAATAAAGTTATACAAAACTGATGAATATCATCATCATTTCAATGTCCATCATTGGATGTAGACCTTTCCCAAGATTCACCAGATCTCTTAGTTGTTGTTGTCATGGAGCCAATGTTGTTTAAATCATCACACCATCTTATCTTGAGCCAGCAACTATCTCATATATGATCTCTGGGGGATCCGCAATGTGATTTGTGTTGCCCACTAGGTGTCTGACACTTTTACTATATGGCCTGCCCTATTGCCATTGAAGTATTCTGATGGAGTCTATATCTCTGACTCTCGTTTTTTCTCTAAAATAATGCGTTTTCATGGAAATTTGTTGCCCCAGGTAGATGTAATGGTCTACTATCTTGATTTCTGCATTTTTAATTTTGATTGTTGTGTCTTTGACTTGAACATATTTGTTAGATATTGGTTATACTGAAGTTCATGTGACGACCAACTTTCTTGCTTTCTTCATTCAGTTTGTTCAACATTTTCTGGAGTTCATTAGCAAAGAAAATGATGACATCTGCAAATCTGAGGCTACAAGTATTCACCACCAATTCTGATTCTTTTATTTGTTCGGGGTCTGCTAGTGTTGCCTTGTTTTACATTTTTTTTGAGATGGAAGCACTCCAAGTCTTTATGTAGTCTGATAAATGGACATTGTTTGATTGCATTGATGCCTTTAAGGATTTCCATTAAGTTGAGGGGCTTTTCAAGGTCAATCGATATGGATAGTCTTGAAAACTCCAAGAATTTTTGCAAATTTTTAAAAAATTGTCCTTGGTCCAGTAAGTATGGATAGACAGACATATGGAAAGATGTTAAATTTTTAGGTGAGTGTGAATGTTGCCAGACATGAAATAAGGGATCAATTTATCATAAACTTTGTAAATCAAACTCCCCTACTAATCACAGAAGATTTGGTGGCCATAGCTCTGACTGTTCTTGAGTTTTAGGATGACGGACAGACAGACATTTGTTGAATCATTGTAAGAAGATAAACACCAAAATAGCTGAAAGATAATTGATTCTAGCCTTCCCATTATCAAAAAAAGTCAATGTTCCAAACAATGCTGAACTGCCTTAAATAACATACTAATATATATAAAAGTTTAATATGAAAGATCATGATGTTATTATACAAAGATTCTGAATTCATCTTTAGCTGATTTTGATTTTTCAATAAAGAATTTGTTATTCTCATTATTCATGTCGGCAACATTCATTTTCAATGACATTGGTTGTGAGTGTGAATAGTGTTTGTTTTTAGAGTAACCTCATAAAATTATTCTGATGGCTGTGAAAATAAAGCTCGACTTTTTTCCTTCTTGTGAGAATCAATCTAATCATGATTTTTTTATAAGAAAACTTTCCCTTAGTCAGCTTTACATCAAACTATTTGTCCAACTCCTCCCTATTATTAATGGAGATATCCTTGCACTCATTCATTAACACCTTTGGAAAAAATGTTCTACAGGTATCTGCTAACCCAAGGAAGATTAGCTATACCTATCAGATAGTTAAGGTTTCACTTACTAATGGTATAAACTTCATTACATGTTCTACATATGAATATATCCGCACTTCAAAATTAAATGGTATTTGTACACTTAGATCTTTCAGATTAAAGATCCTTTTAGATTAAAATGAGATTTGATATCCATACTTTGCATTAAATGAAGCATTGCACAAGTACTAGGACTAATCATCTAAAAAAATATCTAAATTTATCTAAAAAGAAAAATAGATGTTTAATCTAACATTACCTAAATGAATACCAGCACAAGGACATTGTTGGTCCAAAATGACCATAGTGACCCCAAAAACCATTTTTTGGAAAAGCAGAAAAACACTTCAAGATGCTGCCTACAAAGTTATTTGATTTCATTATAACTTTTGATATCAACCCTCCCCCAGTCCAATTTTAGTAGCTCTACATCAAGGTGTTTGGCCATCTATTTAGATAGACAAACAAACTCTTCCTGATTATTAGTATCGATTAATCTGTCTTGACTTGGTTGTTATAGTCAAAATGCTTCATCCACTGTACATTTTGGGAAATCCTGACGATTGCTGCCAATGTGTTAAGTGGAAGGTTAAAATATTTCAAAGCTATTTTGGGCAAAGGAGCTTATGCTTGAATATCAAAGCAACGGAAAATTTTTATGAATTAAACAAAGAATTTGTTACAGATGTGGTGGGGCTAGGGTTATGCTATTGTGAAGAAGACAGAATTATCCTCTGGAAAGATTTCAATTTAATTATCAAACTAATCAAATTCTAGAATGAAACTTCATCAATGAACATAAGTCAGCTGGAATGAAATACCTTACTTCAATATTGATACAGCAAAAATAGAAATTTTATTGAAATTTGAATTGGTATTGGTAACTTTTGGGAGATTTACTCAATGAAAGAAGTTCTTGTGGTAAAGTGACCCTGTCTTAAGTGTACTTCAAAAATCCTCAAACTTGTGATGATGGCAACTCTATTTTGGATTCATTCACCGATGACTCTACAGGGCACCGTGAAATCATAAATTCATTGCTGTTTTGGAAAGATAGACTGATAAATAACATTTTTCAAAATATGATTTTTTACTTGCGCATAGAAACAAAATAATTGTTTTTTGATTCTATTTGATTAGCTTCAAGATAGATTCAAGTGGAAGATAAAACTTTCAAAAACATAATTTAGTTGTTTTTAGAAACTAATATCTTGTCGAAAAACCGTCAACCACAACTGCCAACAAGGTTTTCTTCAGCTTTCAATTTAGCCTTGGCTCGCCGGCTGGTTATGTTTGTATGTATAGCAGGTATGGACCATAGCAATACTGCTAGAGGGCTTAATGTCTAAAAATTTGCTTCTTATTATGTCAACAAAAATTTTTATTTGTTTTTTGACACCCATACCTCTAATGTAAGTTCATGTTCACCTATTTCTTAAAAATTTGGACGCTTCAGTGACCACAGCCCAAACAAAAGACAGGAGAAGTAACCTATTCACCAATCATCCATCTTTATTAATTCATCACTCCCAACACAGCATGCTGTTAAAAAGATCTTGATCATGTGACAGTGTCTATTCAATGACTAACCAGACCTGTATTTTGATTTTATTTGATTAGCCTCAAGACATAGATTCAAATGGAAAGATAAAACTAATCCTTTAATATGCGTTTCCCTTTTTTTCTCTCTCATTTTTCATTCTTTTGTTTGATAATAATAAGACTTTTTCGGAACTACCAATGTCTGTAATTAAAGATCTTATTAGCTTGGTCTCAGCTAAAAAAACTATTTGGAAGATGTATGTGTACATTCGTACTTTCAGACACACATTCATAAACATTTGTATTTTATGAATACCAATAGATATATATATATGTAATGAGCTCTAAAATTTGTTTGTCTTGAAACATCATGGTCATTTCTCGATTTGTCTTGATCAATTTTGGCACAGAGCTCAAAATGCATGACAAAATTACGCATGAATAAAGAAAACCAAGTCTGGATTCTCTCTTGGGTAATTTTGTGTTTTTTTTTTTCATGCACCCTGTTCCATTATAGTTGATGTATCTATATATATATTTCTATAAGCAAATTTAGCAACTATTATGGGAGCATGCTTCAAAGAATCCTATACACTACTGTGTACAGTCAAGTATTCTTTCTTCACTCATGTCAAATTTGGTCTCTTTTTCCCTAGTAACACCAAGATTCCCTACTAGTACATCTATAAATGTAGACATTGTCCAAGTACTTTAGTGTGGCACAAGGTCAAATTGAGGGAAAATGGTGGTGAATCAATCTTCAAAGTAAGGATGGTCTGTTTGCCTGCTGTGAAACATTTATCTTGAAATATCTATAAATGTGCATCGGAATCTATACATTGTTTGATTTGTTTACATGTATATTTTTAGATATATTTACTCCTACAGCTACAAATGTATATAAATATATTAAGATGAATATTTATGGATGGCCTGTATTTTTTTTCAGTGTCTAGGCATGAATTTGTTCATTTATGTGTTGCTCTCTCTCTCTCTTTCTCCCTCTCTCTTATAAATTAGAAAGCATTATCCAAAACTGTCAATATAGTTTTCTTCAGTTTTCAAGTTGGTCTAGCTGGCTGGCTGGCTGGCTGGCTGGCTGGCTATATATGTATGTATCAACACTGCAGGTGACATTAGTCGAGCTAAAGGGCTAAAAATCAGTTACTTCTTTAAATGTTTTTAGATGGTGCCTAGTTGTTTAAAACTTTTCTTTTTTCACTTTTCAAGATAATAGCCCCCAAAATGTGACCAGGTATGTCTGGAGGCACAAACAAAGAGAGAAGAATCTGTAGCCCACTTGACAGGTTGGTCGGTCAGGTCTTTGGAGGGGGTTAGGCTATGATAATTTAAAAAGCCACTGGGTAAGACGAAGGGAAGGACCAATCAAAAGATTAGTAATGACAGTATTTTTCTTCAGGGGCTTGGCTCGCTTGGGACTATTTTGTCTGTTACTACCAGGAGTTACAATATGGTTAGGAGCAAAAATACAATAGCGAAGAATGTAGCCATATGATTAAACTTGAATGACATCTACTGCTTAGCTTTTGTTGCCTAATTGGTGAGGTACCAAAGGATAGTGAATATGAGTTCAAATTTCATTGAAAGCTTGTTTTTTATTTCCGTGGTAGTGGTGACATCTATGCATTGTGATAAAAAAATTCCGCTAGGGAAGAGAGAATATTCAAAAGGTTAGTGATAGGGATGTCAACTGTTATAAAACGTATGCTGGGGTCTAATACTGACCAGCAAAGAGGTATGATAAAGTTTTGCCATTTTGAAGCTAAATCTAGCTATCTTGGAGTTACATTATCATACTATCCATCAATGCTATGATATGAGCCATGCTATGACAAAATGCAGGGAGGCCTGTACACATGAACTTTTTCAAAATAAGAAAAGAAGTGAAGAATCACACTGGGTTGGCAAGCTTTTGGTAGAGCAGGCTCAACTTTCAAGAATTGGAAAAAGTCCCTCTAGTCCTCAAAAGAATTGTACAAATGCATCCTCTTGATAGACCCCTATGGAGCTGAAACATGGAACCTAACTAAAAGATTGAACTGAGAAGCATGCAATATGCACATGAAAGAATCATGCTCAACCTCACATGGAGATATCATAAGACAGCAGAGTATATCAGAGAAAAGACAGGAGGCGGAGACATCATTGATACTGTTATAAAACTAAAATCGCAATTGGCTAGACATGTAACAAGAATGACTGTCAACCAATGGACATCGCAACTCACGTGAAACCCTAGAGATCAGGTGTGAGGCCTGACCAAAGATGGCGTGAAAAGCTTGATAAATTCAGAAAGTATGATGCCCATGATACAGAGGTCTGGTAAATCTTGGGGAAGGTATATGTCCAACCATGAACACTAACAGGCTGATGATGATGATGATGATGATGATGTGTCACGGTAAAAGTCTTGGCAGTCTTGATACATTCATCTCCTTCATTATTTTTACTTTGGAGATGCTCTTGTTGCTCTATGAGCAAATCTCAGTGCTTGTTACTAATTTCAGACTCAAATTTGGCTCTTTCCCAAAGGACATATTTTTTATTTTATACATGTTCCACAGCATGTTGTATTTGTTTTCAATTTTTTTTTTTTTTTAATATTCAAATTATTCCACCTGTCTTGACATAGTAGCTTGCACAATCGGTGTCCATCAAAAATGTATCCTTTTGGGAAGAGCCAAATTTGGGTCCAAAACGAGCAACAAGCCCCAAAATTTCAATCCTCAAAATGAGAACTGATGATGAATCATTCAATAGGGACAACAAGCAAATCAAATAAATGTTCATTTTGATACAGGGGTTTGCAAGCTGGTCTTACAAGCCATTGAAACTAGGTTCAATCCTTACAGAGTTCTTCAAAAATGTGTTCTTGTATTTTGGTCTGAGCTAGACTTAGGAAGTACTCATCAATACAAGCATATTTCATGCAAAGAAGACAATCCATCTTGAAGAGGTTATCAGCCCAATCAAGTATGAATATGAATGCTATGACCTGATGATATGAATATAATGTTTATTATCCTGATGCTTTTACGATTTAATATTGGTCAGGTGACTTGCTATTCACCTTCTGTTCTTTGTTACCCAACAATTTCTTTTCAATGTATGTATATAATTAAATTTTGTAATTTTTTCATCCTTTACTGACTTTATTTTTTTCCTGGTTTATATTTTATATATAATAGTCTTGAGTTTTCTTTTTGTTCCATGATCAATTGTATGTACAAATCAAATCAAAATCTGTATTTTTGATGAATTTCATTTGAATGAACTATCTCAATATCAGAAACTGTCAACTTAAACCATAGGTTTCTTCAGTCTTCAAGTTGGTCTGACTGGCTGCTTCAATAAAACTAGAGGGCTGGAACTCTTTATTGTTCCTAGAAAATGACATTTTTTTTGTTGAATCCCCATCCCAAATAGGTTTATTATTTGGGGTTCTTTTTGCAACGTAGGTTTATGCTAAATTGATCCTGTAGTTTATATCCAGCAGCGTTCATTCTTGTCTTTCAAAAATTCAAATGTTTTTAGTGATCGCTGCCCAACTAAAGGCAAGAGAAGTAAATCATTCATTGATCACCCCTTTTTTTCCAAAACCATGGTCACATGATAGTTTCTATTGACTTACTAACCAGATTCGTTTTATGTAATTATTATTTTGAGTTTTCTTCATGTTCCATCCACTAATCTTTCCTAAATCTGTATTTTTAAAGAAATTCAAATGTATGAACATTCTCAATATTTTACATTTTTATTCATCTTTTTCTCTTTCATTTTCCCTGTTATTATACGTTGTTATTAGATGAACTCTGGTATTTCGTGCAGAGTGGAACTCAACCATAATGATTAACAAGTTAAAGTGTTTTAATAGGTTTGAATTTTACACTTGAACACAGTCAATAGCTAAGCCAAACACTAAAAATAAACTCCTCGTCATTTTGTTAACACTTTCATTATTCAACTTTTTTACTTTCACTTTCACTTAACAATTCCTGTTTAACTTAATCATGTTTTCATTCAGTTTCATTTTAAAGTGACATCTGCAGCTCATTTGATGATCAATATCTGGATAATGATATGTATCTGGATGGTATCAATAGTTGACAATATGAAATGAAATAAGGATTGGACGGGAGAGAATGAGATGATACAGACGTGGAGTTAGGGAAGAGCAAAGGCATATAAGATGATGAATGATCTTAATTGTCAAAACTCATTGAGTTTTCATGAGTCCAGATAGTTTTTTATGATTCTTTTGTGTCTAAAAATGAACATGACTTTTCACTACCTTGATGATCATGGGCTGCGGTTTTTGAAATATTTAACTCAATATAAAAAGGCTAATTCAATATTCAAGTCACTGAGTGTAGTATTTAATGTGACTACACTTTCTCTCATTTCTCTTTCCAAATAAGAGAAAGAATATACTAATAAAATAAGTGATGTTTTAATTTATATTATCAAGTTGTTTGGGAGATTTTGAAATGTAAAATAGCATGCCCCGTTTTAGATTTAACTTCAATAATATCAAGTTTGTGGAGTTTCTTAAACACATTTGACAAAACATATTAACTTCTAACTATCCTGTGGTTCTAAAGATAAGTGAAGTAAAGAGTGGGAGCAAAAGTAAGGTTTTATTACTTATTGTTATTACTAGCAATAATACCTGGTATTGCCTGGGGGAAAATAACCGCAAATATGACAACACTGCTTCCCCTTGCTTTGGACCCATAAAGAAAAAAAAATGAAAATAAAAGTATCCCCTCGATTTTGATCCCTTGAAGAGAAAAGAAGCCCCCCACCCAATTTTTTATCTCTAAATGTTAAAAAGGTTCCTCCTTTGATTTTGAACCCTGAAAGTGAAAAAAAAGTTCCCTCACTCTGATTTTGACCCCTTGAAGTGTAAAAAAAGTTCCTCTTGACTTCAATCCCCTCAGACAAAAAAATCCCTCTTGATGTCAACTCCTAAAAAGGGATAAAACATTCCCTTTGTTCTTGACCCCTTTTAAGTGAAAAAAAAGTTCCCCTTTGATTTTGATCCCTTTTAAGTGAAAAATAAATGTCCCCACTCAACTTTGACCCAGATTAAATTTTGTGTTTTATCAATGAAGTAAAAGGAAGTAATTAAAATGCCTAAAAGACAGAAACAAGTGTCCAATTCATGGTAAATAGAACCCCTAAACTTAAAATAAAATTTTGTGTTCTGGAAAATAATTAACTTGTCAAGAGAACTTATTAAAAAAATAGTGTCAACAGAATGTGGAGTCATGTAAAAAAAATCTTTTTGGAACAGTTCAGTGTTTAGGGTTAATGCAGATGGTTAGAATAAATGTTCTATTTTTTCATCCTCTGGATGGAAATTGAGGGTCTAGTTCAGTTAGATAGTCATACTTTTACAATTTCTTTATAATAGTTATATAGTAAATATGACATCACAGTGTTTTCACCAGGTAGGCATGAATCAGATATCTAGTTCAGCATTATAGATATGTAGTAAATTGGAGCACCCTCTAAAACTCATGTTACAAATCAACAGGTTTTTTTGGCACTCACTAACCCTGCCCAATTTAGGGGTCATGAATTTTCAGCAATGTATTATGTAGTTTACACAAATTAAAAATCACCTTTAAATTAAAAGGAAACTCTTTCTTGGTAAATTAAATAAGTAATGTTCCAAATGAAATAAATTGTATTTTAATTAATTCATAGTGAAATTCAAAATTCAAATTTCACAGCTGTAAAAAAAAATTGCGTTTTTTTGCTACGGGGAATCATCTATCTGCATCAATTATTCTGAAAGGTTTTTCTTCCTTTATATATATCATATATCATATATATATATATATATATATATATATATATATATATATATATATATATATCATCTTCTGTTTCTTTTTCACTTTGCTTCCCTCTTTCTTCCTTCCATTTCATAAAAGCAAATTTTAGGCACCTCTGATGTGTATTTCGTCATTATTATCAGTTTTTTAATGTCCATCGATTTACTATACCTTTCAATCATGGGCGTCACGGAGCTAATACTTTCTGAAATTGTCTATATTGTCTCTCCATCTTGTATTCTGTCAACCTTGGTTGGGTTTGTGATCTCTGGGGATCCATATTGTGTGTCATGATGTCCATTGGTTGTCTGCCATTCTTGCGACATGATCAGCCAATTGCAATTTTTGAAACAAGAAGAAATCAAGCAAAAAATCACTCTTGGATGGTAAATGTTTGGCAGAACAAGCCTAACCTTCAAGAACAAGAAAATCCCATTAGTCCAAAAAGAAGAGTACACAACCAATGCATCCTCTCGATAGTCACTTCTAGAACTGAAACCTTAAACCTTACCAAGAGACTGACTCGCAAACTGAGAACCATGCAACGTGAGAGAATCATGCTCAACCTCACATGGAGAGATCACAAGACAGCACAATATATCAGGGAGGAAACAGGAGTCCGAGGCATCATAGAATCCTTTAGATATGTAGTTCATCATGCATCAATTCATTTTTACTTCAAGTGTTTCCTTTTTTTCTATCTTCTTTCCTCTCTCTCTATTTCTCTGATCTCTTATTGATCAAGCAATACAGTAATAATATAGAGAAGGTAGCATTTACATTCAATACGATAAAGAGATATTTATCTGTGTATTCATAAAATTTTGTCTACTCAGTGAGTTGGGGAATTGTTTTGTTTTTTTTTTCTTTCTGAAAATCCCCCAAAATATTTTTCAGCGAGTGATTAAAATTACAACGTAATTTTATGCTAAATTGGTCATTTATTCACATAAAAAGGACTTTATTTCACTACTACCACACACGTGATTCATAATTTCCCACGGATTTCTTTTCAAAATTACATGCTTCAATTGATTAATAGCAATGATTTTCATTTGTAACTTCAATTCTTTTTGAAGAGGAAGCCAGAATTTATTCGATAATACTCAATGATGTGAACACTCGACTGTAAAATCATTTATTAACAAAATTGAATTAGTTTAATTAAATTTCGAATGATTTTCCCTTTCTGAAAAATAATGCAAATGTTGATGTTGATGGATTTTATATCTGAAAATGTTTATTATTTAAGACTTTATCATTTCTATTTCTTTATTCTCTTTTCTTACAGTTGCTGAATCTTGCCTGAAATGTTGCCGACTGAACAGTACAAGCCCTTGTGAGAAGTACAACCCCAAAATTTTTCTCAGTAATGGTCGCCCTTGTCTTAAAGGCTACTGTCAAAATGTAATATTCTGACTACTTGATTAATATTTATAAACTGATTGATTAATATATATATATATATATATATATATATATATATATATTTTTTTTTTTTTTACATACTAGTTGTGGTACCCAGTGTTGCCCAGGGAAAACAAACTTCAAATATGACAACTCAGGAAAGCAGATTTATTGTTTTATTGTTGCATCTCTTTTGGGGTTAGAATTAGGGCTTTTAAAAAAAAAAGAACTTGTTCAATTATTGGGTTAGGGTCAGATTCTTGGAGAAAATAATGCCACATTGGCGTAAGAGCCTTGAAAGAAAAATTTACTTCCACTGTTTCCTATGATGAACAGAAAGTAAGGTTCAAGTTTTATTCTATACATCTATTGTTAATAGAAATCCCCTCTAAAAATTTTTTTCATCTGCTGACAAATTCCGAGAAGTTTAGTGAAGTTTGAAAGCGCAAAGAATTTTTTAAGATTTTAGTTTGAACCCCATCCTCTGTGATTCTCACCACTGAGTCATTGATGCTTCCATTGATTTTCTTATAGATAAATAAATCTTTGAATAGAAGTTTGCAAATTAGGGTGGAAAAAGTACTTTTGACATTAAATTGACCCGCAGTGACCACCTATCTTATCTTGATTTTGAGGTCAGATTTGCGGCCCCTCAGTTGCAATCATTTGGCAGTCTGTAGAGCACATACTCACAATCAAGAAAACAAACATATGCTGTGTATGTGGTAACAGATAAATACGCAAGGATCCTCTGCTTTTTGAAAGTTTACTTTTATTGCAAAAAATGGTAAAAATAAAAAAGGCATGACACATCTTCTTCCTTCCCCTTTTGCACCCCAGTCTCCCAGCCTCTGTTGATTCAGCCCAAATATCACCATCACAATTTTTGTGGTCTGGGAACACTGAAGATTTTGTCATTTATATCAATGCTAATTGCTTCTTTGCTTTTCGCCATTTTGGTTTCAAGGCTGTATTAGAAATCTCTGCTATCAGATAGCAGGGATATATATATATATATATATATATATATATATATATATATATATATATATATATATAAATGATAAATGGTAAAAATTTGATGATAAAAGATGATCAAATCTGAAGAATTTCATTAAACTGATCCACTCATCTTTGTTGTTCTAAAAAAATCATGTTGCTTTATATCAGACTGAGTGAATGTTCCGTTCCATGAGTAAGTTGATTATATAGTGTTTATAATCTCTATCAAATATATGAATGCCTGGTTAAATACAATGCACAAGAAGCATCTTCCTCATAAGAGAATATATGTTTGGATCCATTGAGTATAATAATCCTCCAAAAGTGTTATCATACCATACATTAAAAACTCAGTGATCTTGAATGTAATTTGCAAATGAAATGGCCTCTGAATTGAGAATTCTCCTTTCCTCTCACTCTGCCATGTCACATCAACACATTAATGGAAAAGCCGTAAATAACAGTTGTTTAGCCGGAAAAAACAGGTATGATTACTCTTTTGAACAACTATTAAACTCTATGGATCCAAATATATGTTGACACTTTTCTTGTCCATCATATCTCACAAGACATGTATGAATGAAGGATTTCTGCCCGAATATACATTATATAGATTTAATTACAATTGGAAAAATATTTTTCAAACAATTCATCCTTACTAGTTTTTGGAAGATTTGAACTCAAATGAATTGCTTTACTTCCAATTCATGATGTTGAGATTGAATACAAAACCATTTTGATATTGTAAAAAAAATCTATAAAAACAAGACAATATTATAAAAAATGCTGGAGTGGTAGGAATAAAAGCAAAGAAGAGCCCAAGGATTTGTCCCATGTCACTTAATAATCATTCATTGTGTGCAAATATCCACATTTAAATGAGGCAATAAAGTGCCGTCAATTTATAATTGATCATGTTCCTGCTTGCTATTGACTATTGTTTTATTCTATTTTAAAACTTCTTTGGTCAGGTGAGGAAAAATGCTGAAAAATCCCAGTCTTTGCTCCACCATTTAACATTCAAGTAGATTCATTACACAGTCTTTTTGGATTATTTGGTTCTTTTTTGATCAATTGAGCCTTTTTCAGATCGAAATTATTATCCATTTTGTTTTTATAATTTACAAGAGCAATGATGCTGTCATTCAACCTCAATGCTCTCTAATGTTTATTGAAGTCTTTTTTTTAAAGGTCTGGCTGTTTCACCAGTATACTTCCTGTGGCAGTCCTTACAGAGCAATTCATAGATTCCAGCTTCAGGGGTATCATTGTTGTGTGGCCTCTTGATCATATTTCTAATCTATTTAGAAGCTGTAATCACAACTTACATGTCCATATTTGCAAGATATTTTCTGATTTTGTTGCTGATTTCATACATCTTTTTTGTTTCTGTGGACTTTGTAAGCTCCTTTCCTAGAATTTGTTTAAAATGATAGGGTTAATTGAGGTTCTTGAAAGATTTTTCAATGTATTTCATCTCTTCCTTGAAATATTTGTGGCAGCAGATTCTTACAGGCTCTCAAATAAAATTCTATGATCACTCCTGATTTAACTCTTGCTGTGATGGGAAATAAATATTTATCTAATCCTTTTTGTTAGTTTATTTGTGGTAAACACTTTATTCTAAAATAGTGTCTGCTCTATGTAATAATATAAAAGGTAAGGTTTTGTTGTCATATACATATATATATATATATATATATATATATCATCACAAAATCAGTTTCCTTGTATTCATAGTTTCTGGTTGTTCTATTTGTGATGTCGTTATCATTTCCAGTTGAGAATTTTATCCCAAAACTAACAGCTTCAAATTCTGTGGTGGTGAATTGGATTTTTGATGAAATATGGATGAGATCCTTGCATCCAATGTTTTCCTGCTTACTGGCCATACAAAGGGAGGTAATTTTGTGGTTTTGATTTTTGGATTTGTTTGTTCCTTATTTCTATAATTTCTTGTTTTATTTTGTTTTCCTTTATATCTTTATGGTTTCTGTGTATCAATTGTTTCTTAATATTTCTTGCTTTTTCAAAAGCAAAGATTTCAAATTTGTCTTAGTTCTTCGGCTGACGCCTTCAAGCATTCTTCAACATACATAGGAAATAAATGTTTTGAAGTTTTTAATATCCTCTGTGTGCTTTTAGGATGATCTTTTTTTCATTGCATTTTTCAAATTTATGAGTTTTTTTTTTGTCCCCACCGCTCCATACTTTGGTATCTTCATGTTGCAACATCTCCCTCTCTCTCCCTCTCAAAGATTCCACCTGATTTTCCCCCAAGCTTATAAATAAGTACATACAAAGTATAAGTATTATATTTTAATACATATATTTTACTTTTTTGATATATATATTATATGGTCATTTCTACCAGCATTTAATTTATCTCCTCTCTTTTTTTGTCAATGATTTTTCATGGGAATTATCATCTTCTAAAAGAGCTGTTATTTTGTTGTTATATATGTTGATACAGACATCACTCTATTCCTTAAGTATGTTTTGTTAGTCCTTGAAATTTAGAGGCATCAACAGTGCTATTTGTAAACTTTCTGGATTGAAAACACTGTTCATTTAGCAAATGTCCATCTAGACAAATCATTGTTTCTGACTCTTTTACATTCCTCAACTAATTGAGTGAGACTTGAGATAACTAAAGCCCCCAAAACTAATATTGTTAATCAGAAAAAGAAAACACAAATTAGAAACCGTATTTGTAAACGAGTAATTAATTAAGATAAGGGTTGACATTCGATCAGATCTAACTGTCATTGAAAATAGTGAAAAGCAAACTTTGAATTAAATTGATTTGCAGCATGTGAATAAATTAGTAAACTTTGTGAGTTCTGCTGACAGAGCCATCATTGCTAGGTGCAGCCAAAGGAAGGGCATTTACTTATGTTTGCTTATTATCAATGAAACAAGAAAGTGGATCTTTTAATGTATGGTTGTGGGTAATTAATGAGAACTGGAAATTTCAAGGCTTATTTTTGCTATCATAATAATGATCATCACTCTTGAGGTTGTATTATTACCAATTATAATATCTATTTATATATAATGTCTTTATAGGCATCTCATTATAATATATTGTCTTATCAACATTAAAAATCTTATTCCAGTTTAACATCTCATTACACATTGGTTTACTATACTGTATATTGAATTCTTTTAAAGATTTCCTCAGGAAGTTCCCAATTCTGACCCTTTAATCCATCTTTTATGACATTATAGGAATGATGGTTCCTATATTGTGTGGGGGAGAGTAGAAAATGGCTTTGGTTAGTGGAGGTGAGAAGATGTTGGTGAAGACAAAGAATTTTGCTTCCACATGGTTTGGTGTTAGCACTGACATCATTGGAAACATTGAAGGAGGAAGGGACATGAACGGAGAGCCTGTGGGCCAAGTATGATTCTGGATGTGAAGATCAAACAGAGTAAAAAAGACACATACAAGTGTTTAGATAAAGAAATGGAATGTACATTTGAGCCTAACATTTATGACAAATAAAGAAGGAAAATGAACATCAATACGATTGATCATGTAGAGATGAGGCCTTTTTAGTCTAGAGGGTTATTCCTATATGTAAAAATAGAATATAGGAAAGAATAAGTATTTAGGGGACACATGACATAGTGGGTCTAATCTTGTTTGATTTATCTATCAAATGGAGCCTGATTAGTAGTGCCTGTTATGATAAATGACGTATCATCATCATCATCAGCAGCAGCAGCAGCATCATCATCATCATCATCAGTCTTTCAAGGTCTGTTGTTGGACATAGACCTTCCCCAGGATTTGCCACACTTCTCTATCATGGGCGTTGTGGAGCCAGTACTTTCTGAATTTGTCTAGTTTGTCTCTCCATCTAATGTTCTGCCGGCCTTGGTTGCACATGTGATCTTGGTGGATCCATATTGTGAGTCGCGATGTCCATCGATTGTCTGCCATTTTTGCAACATGGCCAGCCCACTGCCATTTGAGATTTTTAATGGATTCTATGATGTCTCTGACTCCTGTCTTCTCCCAGATGTATTGTGCTGTCTTGTGGTTTCTCCATGTGAGGTTTAGCATAATTCTGTCACGTACACGTTGCATGGTTCTCAATTTGTGGATCTGTCTCTTAGGTTCCATGTTTCAGCTCCATAAGTGACTATTGGGAGGATGCATTGGTTGTACACCCTTCTTTTTAGAATCAATGGGATCTTCTTATTTTTGAAGGTTAAGCTTGCACTACCAAATGCTTGCCATCCCAGTGTGATTCTTTGCTTGATTTCATCTTTTTTTGAGGGTCTCATGGTGATTTGTTGTTCTAAGTAGATGTAGTGATCTACTTTCTCCAGTTCTGTGTCCTTGATTTTGATCAAAATTGAGGATACAGAACTGGAGAAAATGACATAGAGTCAGGGTCAAATAATAGAAACTCTGCCAGCCGGGAGTTTAGAGAGAAGAAAAAAAAGAAAGTAACTGCTTAGAAAGCAAGGGCAAACAAGTAATTGAATGCATGTTCAGGACTTTTATAGGGGGTAGTCATGTGACATTTCAGATATCTAGCTAAAAGAAGAGTTTTGTGTTTAATTCTTAACTAAAAGTAACGGGATGCTACATCATTCTCTTGAAAAATGTCAATACTATTTTTAATGTTGTTAATATAACTTTTATTCTCCACATATTCAGGCAATTTATTCCAATATTGTGCTTTTCTTTTGCTAAGGAAGCCCATAGATTTATTATTATTAGATATTAGATAAAAATATATTTGAATCGTTTATTGCTTACTTTCCCCCCAGTATGATCATAACTACCAAAAATGAATCAGTTATATTGGTTATAAACTTTTCTTTAAGAACAATAGTCAGAAATCATATCACTCGTTTTACATATAATTGAAATTTGAATGTTATATCATAGTTGGCACACAAAATTTATATACATAATATAATATATTATGTATAATTCAATTTAATTACCAACGTATCTTTGTTGAGAAAACAAATGTCCATGAATTTATTTAGCATATTTTGACCTTTTGCTCAGTTAAGAACTTCATATAAGATTCAAAAATATAATTAATCATCACAAACCCCAACAGACCAGTTTAACCGCTGCTGTTTGGTTTGGGTTATTAATATCTCATATCTATATATCAATCCAGTCTATGCCTATCCCTAACCATTCATAGTAAAGACCTGAATTTTGTGCACACACTCCCCTCTGTGAGTATGGAAAATTTTTATCTTTAACCCCCCCCCCGCCACAGTAAATAGCTTTTTATTGGAAATATCAATTTATAATGAAAGTTTATGCTGAATTGGTCCCTCAGATTGTGTCCACATTTCTTAAAATCATAAATTTATGATTCACACCATACTTGTAGTATTCTCATGAAGGTAACTTGATTTTAACACCACCATTGCTTGATTTATGAGGTTAAAAACAGCATATATAGGTTGCAGAGATTTATAATTTCTCTTGGAATGCTAGTTTCTTTGAATAGGTCAAAATGAAATTTTTTTATTTCATCAAGTATGGACTTTACCCGTGTACAAGTTCAAATAACTAGACAGGGGTAACCGTTTTCATACAGCTATATTTGTATGAAAAGAATGAAAAAAATATTGATTTATTTGAATCAAGGATTTTAGACGTCAGTAACATTTTTGAAGGGTAAAAGGATTTTTTCTTCTTGTCTCTAATAGTACATCAATTCCACAACCCAAACCTTTTGAATTTATATCCGATCATGAATGTATTTTTTTTATCTGTTTTATTATAGTAATTCAACTTCAGGCCTTCCATAGTAGCTGAAGTAGTTTTTCTCTCTATCATTAGTGGTTAGTATTTTAGCCCATGGAATCAAAATAGACAGCAAATAACTAAGGAACCTCAGATTTGCAGACAACATGGTCCTTTTAGCAGAGAACCTCCACAACCTCCAACAAATGTTTGGTGAACAGAATGAAGAAAGCAAAACAAATGTCATGTGCAACAATCATGTTGGAAATAAACACGCACCAATCAAAATTGAAATTGCAGAACTGAAGAGAATAGACCACTGCATCTACTAACAAATCAATATGAAATCCTCAAAAGATGAAGAAATCAAATGAAGAATCACACTAGGATGGCAAGCCTTTGGCAGAGCAAGCTCAACCTTTGAGAACAAGAAAATCCAATGTCCTAATAAGAAGAGTATACAACCAATGTATCCTCTTGATAGTCACCTATGGAGCTGGAACATGAAACCAAGAGACTGACCCTCTAACTGAGAACCATTCAACATGCGCAGGAGAGAATCAACATCACATGGAGAGATCACAAGACAACACAATATATCAGGGGAAAAACAGGAGGCTGAGACATCATACTGTTCGTTATAAAACTCAAATGGCAATGGGCTGGTCATGTTGCAAGAATGGCAGACAACCGATGGACATCACAACTAACTACATGGATCCTCAGAGATAATGTGCAAAAAAGGCCGGCAGAATACCAGATGGAGGGACAAATTAGACAAATTCAGGAAGTATTAGTTCCATAACACCCATGATAGAGAGGTGTGGCAAATCCTTGTGAAGATAAAAGTCTGCTGATGATTATGATGAAAAAAACCCCGGAATTCTCAAGTTGATTCAGACAGATTCTCCATGCTCGGAAAATTAGTACAACCCAGCATTTCCTCTAAGCAAAGCTTAGTAAATATTGATAATAATTTAATTTTGCTGTAAATCTATAAATGGATCTCTCTAATTATGCCAAGATTAAAATTACACAATATCAAAAAAAACAAACAAAATGAGCCCAGATCCCAAACATGATATGTATTAAGAATTTCTAAAAAAAGAATTTCACTTGTCTTACTTAGATAAGTTTCATTATTTATGACATATTTGTGTCAGAAAATCCTCTTAAAAGATGGTTCATTGTAATCAACAGATCTCGTTTTGTTAACTAATTTGTTTGTATTGAAAATGGCAAAATGATCTTGATATCTTTCATTTATATATATATACATATGATTATAAATTGCATTATATTATATTTAAACTTATTTGAAATGATCTCTCAATGAGTATATCATTTGGCCTAATCAACACCTGTTCAGCTGAACTGTAAGAGAAACGCTACATTGAGATGACTGCCCTATTGGTCGCAGGTTAGATTCCTGCAGCAACCCCATTTTCTTTAATTGTTTATTCTATGTACATTGTCTAGGCCAAATGATACGTTCACTGCATAATCATGAGAGTTCATTTCAAATAGAGTTTTGATTCAGTGTCGGATCATATATATGTAAGATATATACGTATATATATTTGGAAATCACTTTTCTTTTTTGGATGCTAATATTCTTGAGATATTCCACATCAGATCAGGACATCACAATCCCAACAAATCAACATGTTACATGGTATACCCCAACAAGTCCAGGTAAGCAAATGAGCATAGGGACTTAGCTGCAAATAACAAGTACCATATGCAAAAGGGTCAAGTGGGTCCTTAATAGATGATTGAGTGACCACTTAGTGGAACAAACTCAGCAAAACAACCTTACGTCAAATAACAAAGAATCAAATTTAACTTTGAAGAGGATAATGGTCAAGAAATATTTGACAATCCCTTCTTGAATTCAAAGAAAAAAAATTTCATATTGAACAAAATCCGCGGATGGTCATGAATACTCTTGTGACTGGAATACTTACTCGGTAGATTGTGATTCATTGTATTACAAAAAATTTGAAGGGATTGAAAGTCAAGTCTAAGGCTAGCTTTGTTTACCATTATTTTGATTCTAATGGTTCAACTCTTGCGATTGTTCTAATTTTAATACTTCATTTCATTCCTGGCTTCTGTTAAACTAAATCCATATTTTCACATTCTTTTGAAGCTGGTCTTTTCCAGATTAGTTATGAAGATTTGGTTAGAAGTGTTTTATCACCCTTTAAACGTTCTTGATTCAGAACTATCAGCTGGAGCAGTCTCTTTGAAAATCACTTTTAGATAATGTATTTAAATAATTCATTATCAGCATGGATTGGTATACTATTTGGTCATGCAAAAGTTTCCAGCATTCTTCTGCCAGTATTTTTTATCTGTAAAAAATCCTAGTATCATTTGGTAATCCGATATTTTCTGCTTTTTATGACTCTAACCCACCTTTCAGCTAAATTGTATATTCGTTCAGATACCATAGAGAAAGTACAGAAGAGAGCAACTACAATCATTCTGAAACTTGAAAATATATCTTAAACTGAAAGATTAAAACAACTCAATCTAGAGACCCTAGAAAACTGAAAAAAACATGCTGACCTATTGGAAGTCTATAGAATTTGGAACAATATACATATAGTGGATACTGACATTTGTTGCTCAAAATTCCCTGATAAGAAAATGTTGACTATCTATCTCTTGTAAAACACAGTAGAACACAGCCATGTATCATAAATTCAGACCTCTATTGGTGTTAGAAAAATTCTTTCTTGGCAAGAGTGACAATCATATGGAACAGCCTAAGTAAAAAGATGGTCACATCTGAGAATATAATTAAAAAATCACCTTTATTCTGATATTGGTCATATCAAACTAAACTACAAATTTTGTTATTTGTTCAATTCTACCCCAACCAAACTGAAGCTGGCCTAATGATGCAATTAACTGCTGTCAAAGTACATTTAAGTGCATAAAAAACGATTTTCGATTTTGATGCAATTAATCCTTAGAGGTATTTTTTTTAATATGTTGAACTTGTTGACACCTCAGACCAGACAAGTAGTGTTGCTCGGAGTGAAACAAGTTCGAAGGTGACCAGTCTGTAGAATATTCAGCATATAGAATATCTTCCTACCCTAACCCCATGATCTTTCTCTGCGTCACATTCGCAATATCAGAACGGGCACTGTCAAGCAGCAAAATCACCAGTCAACCTCCTTATTTTGAAACAAAGGTTTTTCCTCTCAAATACATCATTCAAACAAGCTAATTACTTATTGTAGCATTGCACAATAACGGTGGTTCCAGCAATTTGTCAAAAAAAAAAAAAAAAATCTCATTGAATTTCACTAAGTAATAGATTCCATTTAAAGTGAACAGTTGAAGGCTATCCTGAGAGCTATGGTTTTCTTTTTTTAATTCTCATCTTAAACCCATTTTTGATTGCCAGAACCAATCTCCACAAAAACTTTAAAAGAAGAAGAAATCAGGCAAAGAATCACTTCATGTTGGCAAGCTTTCAGAGGAGCAAACTCAACCTTTGAAAACAAGAAAATTAGTCTTGAAAAGAAGCATACACAACCAGTACTAGGGTATACAATAATATTGGATGGAGGTATCCCCTCAGTGAACTTACATCCTGCCAAGGGGGTGGTCATAAAAAAAACTTGTAGGTAGATATAAAGCCCCAGGATATCATGATTTGTAAGGATCACGATGGACACTTGGACCTTGTCCATGGGCGTCATACTCTATTAAGGGATTTCTCATAAGAGACAGACATTTCATCTTTACTTTCTCAGATTAAACATAGAGGATGAACAATGTTGAATATGGTTGATGCTCAGCTATTATTTTCACCATAATCAAGAAGAATTATCAGTTTTCTTCAAACAATTCTTAAAGACTACACGCACAAGCATTGAATAGTTGAATGAAATCTGAAGATATTTTGATGATTTTCCTAAAAATTGCTTATTTGTTTAATAATGGTGCTGGGAATTTTTGCATATACTTGATGCATCAAGTAAGTCGGGTAACTCAGTCTGGGTTTCTTACTTGATGAGATAGATAAAATTTCCTTAATAGATGAGTACACTATTTAAATAACAGTGAATCCAAAATAATTTGTGATTATTTGAATTATGATCTTGAATACAACCTAATTAGCATTCGTCGGTATCTTTAGGCCATTAAATAGGTATTTATTTTCAATACTTAAATTATATATCCTAGTCCTGTTGATTTTCTAGTGAATGACTAACCCAGGACAGATGCTCATAACAGACACATTTAATACACAATTTTTTGTTGATATTTTAATACTTATTTGCATCTTCCGTGGAACTTTATAAACGTTGAACTATTAACTGAACAAACCACATTTTTTTTGTTTGGTGATCTTACACTGATTAGCTTCAAAAATGTTTCTCAGAATTATTTTCAGCTTTTGATGCAAGACAAGAAAGTAGGTCTCCCATGAACCTCAGTAAAACAAATGGCACGTACAATAAATATACTAAGGACAAAGATATTGCAATCGGAATCATGCTGAGCTGAAGAAAGTATACCACTAAATCAACCTAGGACAACAAATCTTCATGAAATCCTCAAGAAAAAGAGAACAAGCAAAGAGTCACAGTAGATAGGCATGCTATGAAGAACATGAAAATTTATTTAGTCCTATAAAGAATGGTCTACAACCAATGCATCCTTCAGATAGTCACCTATGAAGCTGAAATATGGAATCTAACCAAAAGATTAACCTTCAAACTGAGAACCATGCAACGTGCACTGGAGAGAATCATATCAAAACAAAACAGTTTATGAGAAAAAACAGTTATAAGAGATATCACAGGAACCATTAGAAAAGTTAAATGGCAAGGGGCTGGTTATGTTGCAAGAATGGCAGATAACCGATTGACGTTGTAGCTCACAACATGGTTCCAAGTTCATGTTCATGTGTAAAATAGTAGCTGGTAGAAAATAAGATGGTGTGATGAACTAGACAAATTTGGAAAAAAATGGCTCAGCAATGCCCATGATAGAGAGGTCTGGCAAATCTTGGGTAAGGTGTATGTCAAACGATGGATGCTAAATGGCTTATGATGAATATGAATTTCAAGCCTTTCTTATCAGCACAAGGTAATTCATCATATTATCTTCAAGATCAGACATCATATTATTGGGCATATAATTGCATCAAATAAGTAAAACCTAATTCTCGTGCAGTTCTTGGTTCCAATATATGTCAATGACATTCTGATGTTTCAGTTATCATTGTGCGTCCCATGGAAATTGACTAATTCTTAGAGGGAAACATTGTTATCTATCAAATATCATATCATGCACCTGGTCTGACGTTTTGAAAGAAACGTACTTGATTGGTGGTTCTTGAAATTGGATACAAAGTAGATTTGCTGCTATATTAAAAACGCATGCAATAATAACCAGGACTTTGTCACCGGCCGTCATACTCCATTGGGAGCATCTCTTGAGAGACAGACGCCTTACCTTGCCTTTGCGTCTGCTTCTTCAGCACTTTTATCAAATCAAGTAAATGAGTAGACCTAATTCTTTTGTATCTTAGTCAATGAGACAGATTAAGTAAACCTAATCCTTGCTCAGGATTTTTGCTCTAATAAATGTCACTGATATCCATTCATATTGATTGCACTTTCAATTTTTTTTGATCACCTCTAACATGGTATGAAAAGACATTGGTCTATTTAAATTTGGTCTGAAAATTTCTACATTTTCTCCTTATCATGTCTGGCAAAAATTGTCAAGAACAATAAAATCCCATTAGTTCTGAAAAGAAGGGTATACCACCAATATGCCATCCCGATAGTCACCTATGGAGCAGAGATATAGAACCTAACCAAGAGACTGACCCTCAAACTGAGAACCATGCAACATGCTCATGGAAGAACCATGCTCGACCTCACATGGAAAGATCACAAGACAACACAGTATTTTAGAGAACAGATAGAATGCTAAGACATAGAAACCATTTCAAAGAACAGAAATGATATGGTCACATTGCAAGAATGGCTGACAACCGTTAGATATAACTACTCATGACATGGATCCCTATAGATCACAAGTGAAATTGAGGCCAGGAGAAAATAAGATGGTATGATGAACTAGACTAATTCAAAAAGTATTGGTTCTACAATGCCTTTAGAGGGGTCTGGTGCATACTGAGAAAGGTCTATGTCAAATTACTGATGATAACTTATGATGATGACATCTAGAAAAAGCTGTTATGTATAGAGCTATAAGGCAGAAAACTCAAATATTTATTCCTTATAATGTCTAGAAAAAAACAATCTTTTTGTTTTTTGAGAATTTCCCCTTAAATAAGTTTTTAATGGGGGATTCAAATGCAATACCAAATTGATCATTGATTTGGTAGCATTCACACTTGTTTTTTGGAAAATTGAAGTTATTTCAGTGATTACCTACCAACATATGGTGAGAGAAGCATGATTCATTGATCACTCTTTTTTCAAATTTTTTAATTGATCATCCCAATATGGCATGTTGGTCATGGTTTATATTGAGTGACTGACCAGACCTGTTGTTTTAAGAATTGATTTAATCATTATTTGTTTTTTCCATGTAGGGTGAAAATATTGTGAGTTTTTTTTAAATTTTTGTTTAGACGTATATTCATTACTTACAATGTGTGTAAACCTGGATGCCAATATTTGATTTGTTTCAGGTATGATAATAAAATAATATTCAGCAACATGGTCAGTAATTGAACAACTGTAGCATAAAAATTTGAAGTCATGTAAAAAAATTCTATGGAAGAATAAATATGGTCAGAAGAAATTCTATTTATGACATCACTGGCATTTTCTACTGGAAAAACATCTAAAATAGAGTAAAAAGAATTATCTAGAAACAACGAGATTCTGGAGGATCTAGATGTTATTTAGTAATTAATATACTATACCTGTCAACATGAGGTTAAAAAAAGGTCAGCAAAGCTTTTTTCCAAAAATTGAAATGAACATTTTTTAGAAGGGGTCTAGTGGAGTTCTGATGCTAATTTCCAAGTCTGTAGACAAAACGATATGGCCAGGAGTGCTGAACACACAAACACATACGCACATTAAAAGGAATAAAATCCTTCACCATCTTCAGTGGCTACGGTGGTTCAAACAGTTGTCTTTTCATTTGTTGTTTTTTAACCTTCTCAGAATTAAAATGGGAAAATCCACTCTACCATAATTTTCCTCAAGGAAGGATGGCTCAGACAGGTTGATAGAGCACAAATAAATATGTTCAAATTCTCATCTCTGGCATACGGAAGGGGGGGAGCAGCTAAAAGGGGCTTAAGAGTAATATTCCTAAGTTGATACAATACGTCCATTAATGAAATAGGTTGACAATCGTTCACCAGTCAGCGGATATAACATAGCATGCTAGACGGGTGAGAATAGGTAAAAACAGAATGGCTAAAGGATGAGGGTGTTTGAGAGCCTAAAAACAGCTTTACGACGCCTTAAAAAAATGCACTGCATTCACGCAAATACAGACCTACCCTGTTCAGTTTCAAAGAGAGTTATTTCAAAGCTCCTGAAAGAGATCTTTGCATTTGCATCGTAACATTCGCAGCACCTCGGGAATGGCAGTTCCTCCTTGATCTTGTAAGATAGCCACCATCAAACATTTGCAAACACATCCATTTGCTTTCACCGTGTAATTTCAAAGTGATTAAAGAGAAATGGTTGATGCTTTTGCAATTCTGTTCCCATTCGCCTTGCTGGTCCCTTTTTTTCTTGTCTCTCTATTTAAAAATATATAATGAGGCATATGCACACACAGCGGAAATTTCTCCAACTTCGCAAAGTCAGAACCTGTGCCAAGTCGACTTTTTGAATTTGCTGAATTTTCGTATAAAACAAAGTATGAAAAACAGTGCAAAACAAAAATAATGAAGATGTAGTGTGGAAATCATAGCACTTGAAACATGTGACTTCAAAATAAAATGCTGTGAGAGTCACCGTATCAGTATGGTCTCAATTTAATAAGTGGGGGTGCACATTTTGACCATTTTTAGCATATTTTGGGTGGGTTTTTTGTTTGCCATTTCTGTTTTTTTTTATTTAGCGCTTTTTGGTAGAAAAAAGACTTCTTTTTTTTTTGAGTTTTCTAGGTTTCAGTCTTGGCAATTTTTTTTCTGTGAACACCCAAGGTATGTCTATACATTCACTTTACCTAAAAGAGCAGTTAATTGAACTTAACATTTGAACAGTATTGGACATCACTTGATAACTACCAGTTTAAGAAGTTATCAAGTTTTTGATGGCCAAGTTTTGAAAATTCAACCTGTGAATAATTTAGTGGAAAATTTAGCTTTTTACTTACTTAAACTCTATACTTAACATTTTCTTTATTTTTTGATTATGCTAATTAAGAAACATTCATTTTCATTGCTAAAGCCCCCAAACTGTAAACATTCAAAATTTGAGACTTTCAATGTTAATTTGTTCTGTAAAAACATATTTGAGGGACTTTAAATCAATTTGAAAAGATACCTTCCATATAATTGTTAGGAACCCTCAATCAAACCTGTCATCAAAGCAGTAAACATTTTTCAAGTTGCACTGGCTGGCCTATGATCTATGTATGTATGTATCACATGTATAGGCCATACAAATGGAGCAAGAGGGCTCAAAATCAAAACATTTACTCCTTATTATGTCTAGAAAAAATGTTTTTTAAAAATTGATCCCCAAATAGTTTTTTGGTGGAGAGTTCAATTTACAATTCAAGTCTATGCCTAATTGCTCTCATAGTTTGTGTCCAGCAGCATTCATGGTTGTTCTTTTCTTTAAATTCAGACTTTTCTAGTGATCACTGCACAACAAAATGAACTAAGCCAACATATTTCTCACACAAGCCAGGTGTCTATTTCTGACATAAGACTAATTATTGACCAATCAATAGACTAATCATTGATCACCCCTTTTCCAATACTATATACTATCAAAATATGTCACACATAAGTTTCTTTTTAGTGACTAACCAGACCTATTATTTTGTAAATATTGGGTTTTTCGTACTTGTACCTATCATATTTCACTTGAATTCATTCTGGGCCAATTTTTGTGTTTGAAAGTAATAACTTGGCCATAAATGGTAAGATCTGATAATGCAAGGCAATGTCTTTGCTGAAATAGAAAATCTAGAAAAGAATAGATATATTATTGATTGACTCAGAAAAGACAAGACAGGAAAAAAGATTTTTCTAAATGCTCTAAACATTACTGATAGAAAAAGTGTTTCCATCAAAAAGGCTAGTTAAATTGCATACAACCCCACCAAAAAGGTGTCAGCTATTTTTAGGTGCTTAATTGTCTGGGGAGAGGGGCAGGGGATCAAAAAGATATGTCCTAATAGGGGTACACATTTTGACCATTTTTAGCATCTTTTGGTAGGAGGTGCCGTTTTTGGCCACATGAAAAAAAATTTTTATGTAGCACTTTTTGGCAGTCAAAAAGATTTAATCTGAAGATATTTCTTTGAGTTGGCAACACTGAGTTTCAGTTTTGGCAATTTTTCCCTGCTAAACTCGATGGTTTGTGTGTATATTTATTTTTCCTATGGAAGCAATTGATTGAACTTTCATATCAATACAATAGCAAGACCCAAAGAAATTTCACAGTGTGATTTGGTAATAGAACACAATTCAAAACATTATTCAGGAAAAAGATGTTTGACAAATTCCAAAAAGACAAAATGCTTTATGAGAAAAATTCTTTTTCCTCTTTTTCATGTAATATATAACGAAAATAAGTATTAAAAGATTAAAAGTATAATTAAAATCAATCAGAGAAAAGTTTCCATATCTAGAACTAATACTTTGTTTTTCCACCTTTAGCAAGTACTATAGCTTCCATCCTCTTGTGATAAGTTGTCATTAGTTTTTTGATATTCTCAAGGTCCATTTTATCTCATTCCTCAGAGCAGTATTGTTCCAGTTCTTGAAGACTTCTATGTTTTCATATGCATCCCCTTCCAATATCCCCCACAGTTCTCATGATGTTGAGATCTGGAATCTGAGAAAGACTCTCTGATATTTTGTTTCTGATATTTCGTTGTCCTGTTACAGTTTTTGAATAGCTTTTAACAAATGTTCAGGCTCATTATCTTACTAGAATCTTCATTACCTGCTCATTCTCAATTTTCTTGCGAGTGAGTTTAAATTTCCTTTTAAAATTTCCTGATTTTGTCTGCCATTCATTTTGCCATTTACTTTGACGAGCTGACAACAGTCTTTGATGCTGATGTAAACATTATTGATTTACCTCCATGCTTTTAGCTTTTACATGATGGTAAACTTTTCTTAGTGTGCTCCGTTTACTCTATGCCAACTGAGATATTTGTAGTTAGGCCCCCAAATTTTAATCTCGAACTCCATCTTGATCACTTCTAAGGGGCCCTAAGTACCCACTTTTGGCAGCAAGCTGCATCGGAGGTGATTAATTAGAAAATTAATAAAAAAGGAATGATCAATAAATAAATAACCTCTCTTGCCTTTTGTTGGGCTATGATCTCTGAAAAAGTTTGAAATTCCAAAAAACACTGCCAGACACAAACTACGCGACCGATTTAGTGACCCACTTCCCACTAAAACCCTTGGGGTGGGGGATTTAAAAAAAAACAACATTTTTCTAGACATGAAAGGGAGTAAATCTTTAAATTTTCAGCCCTCTGATGGCCATGGGGCCCTAAACAACCATTTTGTTCACTCATGTCTCTAATCAGCTCCACTTACAATCTTCAGTTACAAAAAAACTATACAATGTTTTCAGATTCTGAATACTGACTGTTGAATTATGTTGGATGTTTAGCTCTGGGCTTTATTGAATGAAAATTTTTCATTCCAAAGGAATTTTTTCCAGTAGAATCAATATTATTTATGGGTATGTGAAAAATGTTATGTGCAATATACTTGGGTTAGTTTTGAAATACTTATACATGGATTATTTCTCCTTTTTTTTCCCCAAATTATTGAACAGCAATGCATTTTGGGAGAGTGAAAAAAAACTTGGGATAGTTATGGTATATTGGTTACAAATAAAAGTCTAAAAAGATTTTGAGTCAATTGGGAATCGGTTAATTGCATCAATAAGTGATTTGGTTTGAAAAGCAAGCAGATATGATGTCTATCAAAGACAAACAATACTAAAGCTACATTGGATTTCATAGTCTTTTACTGCAGAGCAAATCACCCTTTTGACTTTAAAATTGGAAATAAACAGGTCTGTTTAGTCACTCAATAAAAACTGTCACATGACCAATGTCTTTTGGCAGCAAGCTGCATTGGAGGTGATCATTTAAATAAATTAGTAACAATTGAGTGATCAATAAACAAATTACCTCTCTTGCCTTTTGTTGGACTATCATCACTGAAATAATTTGAATTTTCAAAAAAACAAGTGTGAACGTTGCCAGACACAAATTACAGGACTAATTTAGCTACCCGCTTCCCACTAAAACCCCTTGGGGTGGGGGAATTTTAAAAAATGAGACATTTTTTCTTAGGAGTAAATTTTTAAATTTTCAGCCCTTTAGCTCATTTAGTGTGCATGCAACACATACATAGCCAGCCAGCCAGAGTCACTTAAAAATTCAAGCAACCTATGTTGACAGATTTGGTGATAGTTTTTATCAATAGTTTCTTAAAAGGAAAATCTGAAAACTTATCCTTAAATCGATGAACATAAAAATGTTTTAAAGACTGGCTTAGTTAGTCACTTGATAAAAACCATTATGTGACCAAAATCTTTTGGCAGTATGCTGTGTTGGGGGTTATCAATTAAAAAAATTGGAAAACAGGGTAATCAATGAATAAATTACTTCTCTTGCCTATTATTACATGGTGATCACTAAGAAAAATCTGAATTTTTAAAACAAAGCATAAACACTGCTGAACACAAATTAAGTGACCGATTTAGCATGAATTTACATTATTAATTGATGCACTGCTAAAAACCTTTTTTTAAAAAAAATCAGTTTTTCTTAAAATAATGATGGTTTACTATATGATTGCCAACAAAAACACTGTAGCCCCACAAATGATCCACCCGACCAACCAGCCAAGTGGGCTACAGATTCCTCTCTCCTGGCTACAACCTTGAGATTTTGCATCATCTAAAAGGAGTTTAAAAAAAAATATTTTCAGAAAAGTGGATTTCAGGTCTTTATAGTCATTATGGATCAACAATATCCGAATCATGTACAGATAGTTTTTATTTTTTTAGATAATTTTAGATAAAAGATCCATTTTTTAGATAATTTTCCCGATAATCAGTTCTGGTACATGTGGAGGCTATGGTGATTCATTCATGCAGGGTACTGTTATTCTATAAAATGTTTGACTGGAACCATTTTGTCAATGGGTAAAGAGCAATTTAGGATACAGAACTGTTTTAGTAATTAGTAAATGATACTTGTCACTCATTTTATTCTATGCTGACTAATTGGCCAAGTTATCTTGAAGAAGTCTTCTGACTTGCCAAGTTAGCATTTGCGATAGGACACTTGAGATTATACAGATATATGAATCATATCAACATTATATCATAAAGAAACAGACTAACAAAAGTTTTTAATGCTCTCTTTCAGACTGATACTAAATTACATATATTGAATAGAATAGATGCTTAAGATATATTTAATGAAATAAATTCTTGACTTGAGCTATCATAGTCAACCGATAAAACTCTAAATTGGATTATCTGCACTTTTATAAGATTTTGGAAAATGCCGGCAACTAGTGACGGGCCTACTTGGGGGTTTTCTTGATTCCAGGGGGAAAATGTAGAAGTTTTATTTATTGTATGAATGTTTGATGATTTCAGTTCTTGAAAATGAGTATCATTTCCATTTTTAAGCTTCAGTGGCAATTTATCAATTTATCTACATTCTAAATTTGGATAAAAACTATTTTGTTTGATTTAGTATATTTTTTTTTTGACTCACTCTAATTGATGCACTTTTAAAATTTGATAAGGTTTTATAATCAAATCGTCCCACAATAGTCCCACAAATGGCATCCAGACCAGTCAGCCAAGTAGGCTACAGATTTTTCTCTCTCAAAGCGTCCGTGTGTCTGCATGTTTGTATATCTGGGTGCTATAACCTTGAAAATTTACTTAGGCATCATTTTTTTTTGCAAAAACATTCTTTTTTAAGTCTCTATGGTCATTTTGGATGAACAATGCTCAAACCCTGTGCTGGTATTTCTTGAAGATAATTTTAGATAAAAGATCTATCTTTCAAAGATAATTTTAGATAAAATATCTATTTTTTAAAGATAATTTTAGATAAAAGATCTATTTTTTAAAGATAATTTTAGATAAAAGATCTATTTTTTAAAGATAATTTTAGATAAAAGATCTATTTTTTAAAGATAATTTTAGATAAAAGATCTATTTTTAAAGATAATTTTAGATAAAAGATCTACTTTTAGGATAATTTTAGATAAAAGATCTATTTTTTAAAGATAATTTTAGACAAAAGATCTATTTTTTGAAGATAATTTTAGATAAAAGATCTATTTTTTAAAGATAATTTTAGATAAAATATCTATTTTTTTAAGATAATTTTAGATAAAAGATCTATTTTTCAAAGATAATTTTAGATAAAATATCTATTTTTTAAAGATAATTTTAGATAAAAGATCCATTTTTTAAAGATAATTTTAGATAAAAGATCCATTTTTTAAAGATAATTTTAGATAAAAGATTCATTTTTCAAAGATAATTTTAGATAAAAGATCTATTTTTCAAAGATAATTTTAGATAAAATATCTATTTTTCAAAGATAATTTTAGATAAAATATCTATTTTTTTAAGATAATTTTAGATAAAAGATCTATTTTAAAGATAATTTTAGATAAAAGATCTATTTTTTAAAGATAATTTTAGATAAAAGATCTATTTTTTAAAGATAATTTTAGATAAAAGATCTATTTTTTTAAGATAATTTTAGATAAAAGATCTATGTTTTAAAGATAATTTTAGATAAAAGATCTATTTTTTAAAGATAATTTTAGATGGAAGATATGTTTTTTAAAGATGATTTTTGATAAAAGATCTATCTTTTTGAGATAATTAAGATAATAATAAATGTTTTAGATAATAAATGTTTAGTTCTGGTACTTTTCTTTGGCTAAAGACCAAGATGTGTAAATGGTTGCCAGTTGACTGACAGAGTTTTTGTGAGTCATTGTGCATGATACATTTCAAGTAACCAAAACTCTTTTGGTTACTGCATCATCATCATCATCATCATCATCATCATCATCATCATCATTGGACATAGACACCCCCCCCCAGGATTCACCACATCTATTGTGGGCATTGCAGAGGAAATATTTTCTAAACCTATCCAGTTTGTTTTGCTATCTCACATTCTGTCAGCCTCAGTTCTGCATTTGATCTCTGGGGATCTATGTTGTGAGTCATGATGTCCATTGGTTGTCAAACATTCTTGCAATATGGCCAGTCCGTTGCCATTTGACTTTCCAAATGGTTTCTATGATGTGTTGGACTCCTGTTTTTCTCCTAATATACTGTGCTGTCTCGTGATCTCTCCATATGATGTTGCATGTTGCATGATTCTCAGTCAGTCTTGGCTCCCATGTTTCAGCTCCATAGGTGACTATCGAGGGGGGATGCATTGGTGGTATACTCTTCTTTCTATGACTTGTGGGATTTTCTTGTTCTTGAAGGTTGAGTTTGCTCTACCGAAGGCCTACCACCCTAGATTGATTCTTTACTTGATTTCTACTTCTTTCGAGGATGTTGTGGAGACTCGTTGTCGTAGGAAGATAATCTGATGCAAATACATTTATGAAGAACAATTGGTGTCCAGTCCATGCCAAGAACAGTTCATTATAATCTTTCTGATCTTATAACATTTGGTTATTAAAAGGACAAAAAATCTACTTCTGACTGGAACATGAAGGGTTTATGCATTTATGGATACAAAAATCTTTTAATTTTTAGGAATGCTTATGAAAAATCAATGCATTAAAGATGACACATGAATCTTCTGGCAAAATTCCATTAACTCTTGAAATATGTCGAGGGAAATGGAATCGAAATAATTTTCTTGCATCGAATGAAAGAAAAAATAATTTCGGTAGATATGATTTGCTTTCTTGAAGAGCAAGGTCCCTGCTTTTTAATTTCTATATTTAGTTCTGGCTTCTATGGGTGCATCTGCGTGTTGAATGCTAGAATATACGAGAATATATTTCAGTTTTATTTTATTTATTTTGGATGTTATACGCAAGAAGTGACTCTGCATTGTGCTTGTGCAGATTCACATATATGCACGCAAACAATCATGAGAGAAAGTGAAGAGAGAGAATTTTTGAACCAGAAAGTGGAAAGAAGAGAGAGAGAAAGGAAAAAGATAAAAAGAGTGAGACAGAAATAGAGAACTCTTTTCGAAAAGAAGGCAAGAGAAAGAGCGTGCTTTTCAAAAAGAAAGAAGATGGAGAGAAGGAGAGAAAGTAAAGAAAAAAAGATATAAAAAGAGAGATAATTAGAGAAAGAAAGAAAGGGTGAGAGACAGAAAAACAGAGCTCTTTCTCAAAAATGAGAGATATCAATGCCACGTTGAAATGATCAACACCTTGGGCCATTTCCAGTCGGAATGAGGTGATCTTATCAAAAGAGTGGAAATATCTGGACACTATTTTTGCAGAAACTCAGAAGAAATAGCCAACGACATCAATAATTTTGCTAATTACGAAAAGTGCCTTCTTGACTGATAACAAGAAAAACAAGATTACAGTCCATAAACATTTATGGACAACATCTAACCAATGATAAAATGGGTGTGGTCATACTGGGGTACGGTCCACTAATATTTATGGACATTAATGACCAACTTCTAACCAATGATGGAAAAGGGTGTGGGTGTACAGGAGTATGGTCCACTGATATCTATGGACATTTATGACCAACAACTAACCAATGATGGAAATGGGTATGGACATACAGGAGTATGGTCCACTAATATCTATGGACATTTATGACCAACAACTAACCAATGATGGAAATGGGTATGGACATACAGGAGTATGGTCCACTAATATCTATGGACATTTATGACCAACAACTAACCAATGATGGAAATGGGTATGGACATACAGGAGTATGGTCCACTAATATCTATGGACATTTATGACCAACAACTAACCAATGATGGAAATGGGTATGGACATACAGGAGTATGGTCCACTAATATCTATGGACATTTATGACCAACAACTAACCAATGATGGAAATGGGTATGGACATACAGGAGTATGGTCCACTAATATCTATGGACATTTATGACCAACAACTAACCAATGATGGAAATGGGTATGGACATACAGGAGTATGGTCCACTAATATCTATGGACATTTATGACCAACAACTAACCAATGATGGAAATGGGTGTGGACATACAGGAGTATGGTCCACTAATATCTATGGACATTTATGATCAACAACTAACCAATGATGGAAATGGGTATGGACATACAGGAGTATGGTCCACTAATATCTATGGACATTTATGACCAACAACTAACCAATGATGGAAATGGGTATGGACATACAGGAGTATGGTCCACTAATATCTATGGACATTTATGACCAACAACTAACCAATGATGGAAATGGGTATGGACATACAGGAGTATGGTCCACTAATATCTATGGACATTTATGACCAACAACTAACCAATGATGGAAATGGGTATGGACATACAGGAGTATGGTCCACTAATATCTATGGACATTTATGACCAACAACTAACCAATGATGGAAATGGGTGTGGACATACAGGAGTATGGTCCACTGATATTTATGGACATTTATGACCAACGTCCGACCAATGATGGAAATGGTAGTGGGCATACAGGAATACGGTCCACTAATATTTATAGACATTTATGACCAACATCTGACCAATGATGGAAATGAGTGTGGACATATGGTGTATATCTACTTCTCAATTCTTTTGTTTGTGAAGTATTTACTAATGGAGTCATTACTGTATACTTAGTTATTGAAACCCATCCTTACCGTATACTTGATTTTTTAAAGCCCAGCCTTGACATAGGGAGTCCCCAATTTTCATCATAGTGTTTAGTCAACTAATTAGAAACCATAAACCAAAACTGTCAACATAGGTTTCTTCAGTTTTCAAGTCAGTTTGGCTGGCTGGTGATGTATGTTTGTATTTCTCATATAGGCCACACAAATGGTGCTACAGAATTGAAAAATCAAATGTTTACTCCAAATCATTTCTACAAAATAGTTTTTTTTTGTTTTTTGGAAACACCCTCCAAAGGTTTATAAGTGAGGGTTTCAATTTACAATTACGTTAATGCCAAGTTGATAACTATTTCGTACCTGCCTATTCTTCTGAAATTCACTCTTTTAAATGATCACTGCCCAACAAAAGGTGAGAGAAGTAACTTATTCACTGATCACTTCTTTTTCAAACTTGTGTATAATGCAACTCCTAGACACTCATGGAAAACTATTATTTTGAGCATACAACTATCATTTCCCCATATCATTCATGTGTGTATGGGAACTCTTTGCTAAAGGGGGGGGGGGCTTGATTTGCCCCCAAATTTACTGTGAACAACATTTAATAGATCAAAATTTGTTTTTTCATTTGCTATTTATTTTAAGACCTTAAAAGATTTCAGCTGGTATTGATTTATCTTAAACTGGGCATTAAACACAATTCTAACCTCAGATTTACTGACGACATCTTCCTCTTTGCTAAGAACCTTCATGATCTCCAAATAATGTTAGATAAATCAAAGGAAGCAAGCAAGAAAGTTGGACTCCATATGAACATCAGCAAAACAAATGTTATGTACATCAAACACATACAAATATAGAGATATTGAATCACTGTAGCCCCACAAATGGCCCAACCAACCAGCCAAGTGAGCTACCAAATTTTCTCTCTTTGTATGTCTGTGTCTATCTATGCGTGTCTCTGGGTGCTGCTGGTCACATCTAGAGAATTTGCATGAGTACACCACTAGGTACCTTCTGAAAACTGTTTCTTGGGGGGGGGGGTCCAAAAAGTGCTCTATGGTCATTTTGGACCATCAATGTTCAAATCTTGTGCTAGTATTTCTTTTAGATAATTTTAGATATCAGATCTATTTTTTTAGATAATTTCAGATAATGAGTTCTGGTACATCCACAGGTTATGATGATTCATTTATGCGAGGTACGGATATCTTATTTCCATTTTTCATTGAGTTTGCTTTTGTCTTCTCCATATAATAATGAAAGATAAACTCAGCTCGCAAATGCAAGAAGGTTTTCTGAAAAGCTATTCCAAGCCAACAGCAACAGATTAAACTAAACTGTAATCAATTTGGAGACATTATGCAGTGCACAATGAAAGTAGAGAAGTCTCAGGAGAGAATCATGATAGTAGGCGAAGTGCATTATTACTTTAAGTTTCTAGAAATGAAAATAGATTAGGAAAAAAGACTTTGAATATTTTAAATTGAAAATGACTTTGTTCTTTGGACTTCAAATAACGTTTATCTCAGACAGAAGAAGAAAGTGATGAGTACAGAAATGAAACAAATCCAATTATGAGCAGTGGCGTATGGTGCTCTGTATCTTGTGTGTACTGTGTGCTACGGATGTACAAAAACGTAAGAATATTTCAGGTGCATATGTTGCTTTGTATCTTGGGTGAATTGCGTGCTACAAATGCTCAAAAACGTAGAAACATTTTAGTGTCTTTAAGAAGCCATGGACAGTTAAAGTCTTTTTGGTACAATTTAGGAGAGGTGGTCCCGATTATAAAAATTAGGGAATCAATGGAAAAACAGAATTTGGAAAAAATAAAATTAGGATGGGACACTATCATCCACTGATAATAGTGTCCAATCCTAATTTTTCTTTTTCTTTCATAAATTCTCTTGTTTCTTTTTATTTGTTTGCTGTTTGTAACATCAAATGAGTGAGAGAGTGAAATTTTACAATTTGCAATCTGAACCACCTTCTCTACATTGTAGCCAGAAGCCTTTTTCTATATATTGCTTTTATATTGACACTAAATTGTTTTTGCAAGCACACAATACAAAACATCATATGTATTTTCAGTTCTACAAGGAATATAGGGAACAAATATGCCTTTACTTCTAATTGAATTCAAACTTATTTTGACCATTTCCTGGTTACATTTTTGGGGCTACAACCTTGGAAATTTGCATGAATTCACCATTAGGCACCATCTAAAAATGGTGTTTTTGTTTTTTTTCAGAGTGCCTTTTTTAGTGTCTATGGTCATTTTGGCCAATTCCCAAATCTTGTGCTGGTATTTATTAATATACTTTTAGATAAAAGATCCTCCTGGCAAATCTCTCTATCACATTGTTTTCGTACAAGTGAACAGATCTTTGGCTTCAATGAACATAGATATTTTCTGAAAGATAAAGCACTTTTGGCAACACAATCTGATTGATATACATATACATATACATATGTGTAAAGATATAGATATGTCTATGAATATCCTCTTTCTCTCTAGAATGTGTGCTTGTGAGTGCATGTATGAGGAATTAAACACACACACACACACATATATATCTATCATAATACATTTTTCATTGAATATAACAGACAAGGAACATCTTTTTAATCTTTCAGTAATCTCTTTTTGTTTTCATACTAGTGAACTGATCTTTGATTTCAATGTGTATAGATATTTTCCAAAAGATAAAGCTCTTTTAGCAACACAATCTGCCTGCTATTTATATGCATATATATATATATATATATATATATATATATATATATATATATATATATATATATATATATATATATATCCTCAGCCATTATAAGCTCACTGATGGATAAAGGCCTTTCCTATCTCCTTCATGACGACTGCTGCCTAACAATACCCAAATATTGTGTTGGTATTCTTCTAAGTTGGCACATTGTAAATTTTCATTATGAGTCAGTAGATTTTTCTGACAATGTGTAATTTGGAGAAAGCAACTAAATTTAAAATTTTTCATGTACTTTTCATAATTCTCTAAATACGATCTGATGACGCTACCAATGCGAAATGCGTAATCGGAAATTAAAATTTATGATTTTTTTGTTTTTCTGAATTGCCAAATTCATCATCATCATCAGCAGCAGCAGCTGTAGCAGCAGTCTTTTATTATCCATCAACAACGCCTCTCTATCATGGGCATCACAGAGCCAATACTTTCTGAACTTGTCTAGTTCATCTATCCATCTTATATTCTGCTGGTCTTAGTTTTGCATGTGATCTCTGGGGGTCCACGTTGTGAGTTTTGATTTCTATCAATTGTCTGCCATTCTTGCAACATGACCAGCCCATTGCCATTTGAGGTTTCTGATGAATTCTATGATGTTTTGGATTCCTCTTCTTCCCCTAATATATTGTGCTGTCTTGTGATCTCTCCATGTAAGGTTGAGCATAATTCTTTCATATACCTCTATGGTTCTGTTGGGTCTATGGGTCTATTGAATTAAATATTGTAAATATAAAGATATTTATCTGGCTTCAATTGATTTGGTAATATTGTTTTCTTTAAATTACTGCTGATTGTTGATATCAGCGATTCATTGGTGGGTATTTTTGTATCATTTACAAATCCTTTTATCATCAGAAGAAAATACAATTATCTTTTGAGATTAAGACAGAGATGATAAAGAAACTCAACTAATTGGAGTTTGTTTTGTCTTTCTCGACAAGTAGTTTGAGTAATTTGTTCCTTGCTTCTGTTTCTGTAAGATGCCGGAGGGCTAGGATGGGGGGTAAATAACATTTGTCTGTTGTATTCTGAGATTCCCTCATAAAAAAAAAAAATTAACACCAAGTCAGTTTATAGGATAAGGGAGGAGTCAAACAGATTGTTGAGGAGATATTAAATAAATGATAAAAACACCCACCTTTCTCTATCCAACAATGAAGGCTTGAAAGATTCATGCTGGTAATTTTTGGCCAAAGTAGTGACCGAATGAAATACTATTTATTATTTCCTACATGAAGTAATCAAAGGTTAATTTACCAAAGGTTGAGTTCTCTGAAGTCATGTTATCACTTAAGATATAAAACTAGAGTGTCAGGTTTCAGGTGATAGATTCCTCACTGCTGTACATCACTTTTAACTTGAAAACTCCATCAAAAATGTCCTAAGGGATATTAAAGTTGCTAGCTGAATTTCAACATCTTTTTAAAATTACTTTTGTAGAGATATCATCTGTTACTTGGAATGCCAAAGACTCCAGTTTCAAGTATTAAAGGAAGGAAGCAATCATAGAAACCTGGGGATCATTCCTATGTAAAGTATCAATCTATCTGCCTTCATATACAAGATATATACATGGTTGGTGTCACTGCTGTGGTACAAAGTTCTTCCCACGTTAAGCCTGACCTTGTGTCACATATTGCTGTGGTGGGACAGTGATTAAATAGAAAGTCCAAAAAACTTTACTCCTTAATGTTGTTTTTGGAGAACCCAATTCAGAAATCAAAATACCATTAATGATATTCCAGATATGAAAAAATACATGCAAAAGTACTGAAATATCATCCGAAATACTCACGTGTACATTTAATTGAATCATTCTTTTAAAAACTTAGTTAAGCTATTTTTTCCGGCTCTTTGGCTTAATTAGCCTATCCAACCAAATGGTTAAACCCCCTCATTTTGATTGGATGTATGCTGCATCTCACCAGAAAAAAATGTTAATTTTGCGAGGCTTTTCGAGGTCCTGATTGGCATAGCACAGAGTCACAAAACCAGGACTCCGTCCATTAGCCAGACATTTTCTCTGCATCATAGATCTGCAACATATATAGAACCCCATTCAAAACCTTTGTCAATGAATTAAAGCCATGGTGTGATGTACATATTGTAATGGCTTATGAGATGAAGATGCTAGCAAAGATGTTTTCTTTAGAACATGAAAATGTAATCCACTTTTCATGGAACTAGCACTAGTAAATAACAGGTCTGGTTAGTCACTCAATGAAAACCGTGACCAAAATCTTTTGGTAGCATGCAATGTTGGGGATCTTCAATGAAAAGGTAACTTCACTTGCTTTCTGTTGGATAGTAATCATTAAAAAAGGTTTTCAGAAAAGCAAGTGCATGCAGACTAAGGACCAATTAAACATTAACTTACATTTGCAAACTGAACCTCCAATAAAAACCTATTCGAGGGAGTTAAGTTTTTTTTTGAGATAAGAAGGAGTAAATTTTTTCAACACTCACGGTGCGGCATATACACGTGATAAATACACAGCCAGCTAACTAAACTTAAAAACTGAAGAAACCTATGTTAACCATTTCTAATATATATGTGCATTCACTTGAAATAATAGAGGATCATCTTTTAATTCCCAAAAGTTAGAAATAAGCTTTGGTATAAATAGATTTGAGTCGTTAACAAAATCCTATTCAAATATCGTCATTTGCATTAATTTCTTTAATATTTTCCAGATTTTAATTCGCACAACAAACTTTTTTTTACCATTTTGAATTTTTTCCATAATTCACCAACGTATTGCATCAATCTTTAGTGCAAACTGCTGAGAAATTTTTTAAAAGAGATAAACAATCTGGAAAGGATAAATTGCCAAGCAATGATAATGTTGATATCTGTACATTGCATAAATGAATCACTATAGCCAGCTCATGTACCAGAACTAATTATCTAAAAAATTATCTAATATAATGGATCTTTTATCTAAAATTATCTAAAAAATATCAGGACACAATTTTGGCATTGTTGGTCTAAAATGTCTATAGGGACCCCAAAAAGCACTTAAAAAAAAAGGATATAATTTTCTAGATGGTGCTTAGTGAGGTATTCATGCAAATTTTCAGGATTTTAGCCCCAAATATGTGACCAGGGGCATCCGGAGATGCATACCCACAGACACACAAGTGAACAAAGGGGGTATTAGTCCACTTAGCTGGTTGGTCGGGCAGGCCATTTGAGGGCTACGATGATTTGATGATAACAATGATATGGAAACATCAATGAAGATAATGATAACGGTATTGCTGAGCATGATAGAACTTTGATAAAATGTCTTATATATTTTTAACATAAATCATCCAAATTTTGTCGGATTTGTGTGATTTGTTTGAGAAAACACAATCTAAATTTGGGAAATTGTGATTTTTTATTTTTTATTTTTAGATGTGTTTGCATCTCTTGCATTGATTGCCATAATTAACATATCAAAATGTTAATTATGTCCCTTGCTCAGTGTATCCTATTCAGATGTTTATTCATCTCAATCTAGATGTTTTAGATTTTTCAGAAATTGCTTTTTATAAAATAAGAAATATTTCCTTTTAATTCATTGTGATAAAATAACATTTTTAATGAATTGAGAAATATTTTGATAAGATGAAGGGTAAAGTTTGAAGTCAAATTCAATTTGATAATAAGATATTTTGTAGATTTTATATATACATGTCTTAAGAATCTACGTGTTTCTGGATGTTTTTAAATGTTTTTTGACGCAATTCTAGATGTAAATTGAGAATTAAGTTGGCAAAACTGCAATTGTTAGATCTTCACACAGGGGAAAGAACTAGCTGATCTATGGTCTGACTTTTAGCCTCGTATTCTTCTTTATCTGAAGTTGGTTTCTTATCCCAGATTTTAAATAGATTTTTGATAACCCAGTAATTATATGGTTATGTAACATCTGGTATTACTTCAGCATGTTGTGCAGAAAATATTTCTGACAATTCTATTTTTTGTTGTTTTTTCACTAACCTGCTTTGAAAGGTATATTTATACAGGTGTAAATTATGCAGAATTAGCAGAAAAAAATGTTTGTGTAATATTTTTTCCAGATAGTTATCTAAAGTCTGTTTTTATTTCATTCAAGCATTGCAGCTCATTTCTAACTTACTGCAGAAACTGCCTCATCTTGATGGTTCCTTTTTTGGGGATCTTTTTGTTGAACTTGACTCCATTTCAGCATTGATAAGGACTCGATTGAACACCTTTTTCAGCTGAGAATGTTCCTGTGGGAAAGACATGTGTGCAGTGCTTAAATTATTCATGGACCGAGACAAATTTACTTTCATTTGCTCTTATTTCAGGGTGTTTGTAAAAAGACTGTCAAGAATTTGATACAGAGATTATTTAAGTTTGCAAGCAGCTTGAATATCAACAAACTAAGTAAGTATTTATTTATCTTTTTCGTCAGTTTGTTTAACTCATATGTAAAGCTGGTAATTGTTATATTGCTTGTGGGCTGCTGGGTCTTTCATCCAGTTACCAATATTTGGAAGTAGAAGCTCCATAAATGTACTTTATTGTCTTTGAAAGTATTAAATGTTGGAACAGCAACCGTCTGAAAGTAGGCAATAAACTATCAAGCATTACAAAGATTGGAATAAAAATGGCTATGAAAGAATTGCATACTGTGTCTTTGTATTGGATCCTATTTATTGACAGCATGATCAGTGCATTTTGAAAACAGCTTTGAATATTATATTGTTCAACATGAAATTGCCAATTAATATCAAACAATATTTTTACGGTTTGTTTTAAAGCAATAAAACATTTTTGGATGTTATTTTCTTTCAAAACAAAATATTTTTTGATTAATCATTTCATTAATATTTGTTAATCATTGTTTCATTTATAAAAATTTTTTAGGCAATACACAGAGCCTTTCAAATTTTCAGATTTCACACTAAAATCTGCTTGTTGGCTGAGACCAAAACTGTGAAGAATATAAAATCCACTTTCAGAACAATGCAATTAGAGGAAGATTGGTGAGAGTGGAGATATTAGATAAGAAAGCCACTTAATGATGAAAGTTTTGAAGGCTTTGCTGGAAAATGATCCGAGAACCTTCATCAGAGAACTTTCTGCAAACTTCAATCCATCCAAAATTATTTACAAGTGATCAGCAAAAAAGCTTGATAAATGGATTCCATTTTAATTGAGTGGAGAACAAAAAATATGATAAATACATTATTCACGTCCAAGAGTACCAAATTCATCCATTTTTTTTCTCGAAATCATAACACAGTGAAAAATGAATTTTAATCAATATTACACTCAGGAAACATGCATAATGGATGGATGCAGATGAGATGTTAAAACCAAGCTATCATCCCTGTGAGTGTTTGCAAAACCAGGAGTAGATTGATTAATCATATTTGCTTTCAAAGTAGTTAATCAAAAGCCAAGCCTGTAATGGAGTATAAAAAATGCAAATGAACAGTTCTCAGTATGGAGAATAAAAAAAAGGATATCAATTTTGCTGCATGGCAATACGAGCATGTTGTAAAAATAATGTTGCTTAAATTGAATGAATTGAAGAAAGAGGTTTTATTTTTATTGCACATCCTGAAACCTGTTTTCTTTCTTATGGCCAGCCATCTTTTCAAGCATCTAGATCTCTTCCTTACATGGACCATGGACCATCTCCATTCAATAAATCAGCTGAAAGAGAAAGCAGCAGAATATAAAATGCCACTTGCTGCAGCATTTATAGACTTCAAGAAGGCATTTGAACTCCTTGAATCAAGATCAAATTGAAGAAGCCTTTACTTAGCCCTTTTGAGATTCCTGGGATGCATATATATATATATATATATATATATATATATATATATATATATATATATGAGAATAATTTCAGTACATTTACATCCCAATAGTCATGGAAATCATATATATATACACTTGTTTCTATGACTGCTAGGATATAAAATTATTTTTTCAAAATCTACTGAAACATTCCATGTAGGCATAATAGGTTAGTTTTGAAAGGTTTAATCAGATCTTTGGAGAAAGAAATCTTG